>VUQI01029781.1:10708-39298 GCA_015106735.1 Paratilapia polleni | reverse complement strand
CAAAGGACGCATGAATAAATATTGATTTCTGAACACTTCCTAAGTTAAAACATTAGTAATGTGTTGTTTAAAAATGAATATGAACTTGTTGTTTTTGCATTATTTGAGGCCTGAAAACACTGGACCTTTTTTGGTATTTTAACCATTTTTCATTTTCTGCAAATAAATGCTCTAAATGAAAATATTTATATTTGGAATTTGGGAGTTATTTTGTCAGTAGTTTATAGAATAAAACAAAAATGTTCATTTTACTCAAACATATACCTATAAATAGCAAAATCAAAGAAACTGATAATTTTGCAGTGGTCTCTTAAGATGAACCACTCATCTTCAGACACACCCTGAACATAGTTTAATCACCTTCATTGTAGTTCCCCAGGGTGGCAAAAGGGACAATAGTGACACACCAGGGAAACCAACTGGCACATTAATGACTGATTTCTAACAGTCTCTATACTAGCCTTCCGTCATCGGTAGCATTGGTGATGGTGGAACAGGGGAGAAGTCTCTCCCTAGGATCCTGGAAGAGATGTGGGCCTGGGGAGACAGGTCGAGCTGCCACTGAGGACACATTTCTTGCCAAGAAAATCACATGGGTCATTAAATCTTGACAGGAACTGTCCTTCGCTGTCTACATCTCTACTGAGGCACACCAAAGCCAGGAAATGCAGTGGCAGAAAAACCAAAAACTCTGTGGTTACAGGGTTACTGATGACTGCAAAACAGAGAAGGGTGCCTCTCCCTTCTCATCCTCGCCTTCACCTTCATCCTTGCTTTCCTTTTCCCATGCTTCTATCTCCATCCTGTCACCCTACGCTGCTAAGCACTCTCAGCCAAGTAACACTTGTGTGGCATTTTTATTAGTTCCCTCTTGTCATCGATATGAGTTTCATGGCGTCCAAACGGGAAAGCTCTGGGCTTAAAACAGCCGATACACAGGTTAGTCCCTGTTGTGTGCCTCTCCGCTTCCCTGCTTCATTTCTCAGCCTTGATCATTATGGGAGATTAATTAATAAACACAAAATAAACTGATCCAAGAAAAGTGAGAGCCAAGATACAAGCACCAAATATGTCACAGTGGAACTATTTTTAGGCGACAGATTACGCTGTCGTTTGAAGGTGAACTTGATGAAAACCCTGCTGTGAGAAAAGGGGCGGGATAGGCCATATCAACCTGGGTGCTGAGCACAAAATAATGGCAGAGTCACAGATGCACTACATCTGCGTGACAATGATAAGGTAATTGTTGGCATTCTGCCTTCCCTGTCAAACATCTGTGCTCAAAGCACAATTGCGAAGAAGAAGAAAAGGGAAGGAAGAAAATCATTTCATTAATCCTACTTCTGTATTGTTTTTGCCCATTTCCTGAAGCATCTCCTGAAGAGAGTCAATTTTACAGATGACTGCTGTCCATCAGTGGCTATACCAAACAACAATCAGCCCCAGTAACACAAGAAAAACAGACAGGACCAGAGTGGCAAAACTAAAGAAAAAAACAGATATGTAAGGTAGCAGAGAAGAAGTGTCAACAGGGCAGCAGCATCCGTCAGTCTGACACGTAGTTGCCTCTTCCTCTGTCACTGACTAATAGCAGGGCTGCCCGTTACAAATTGCCCTGAGATACACTCTGGATGACACTAGACTGAGAAATCTGGACGGGGTGAGGAGGCGTAGAGGGACGAAGGCACAGTCAAGGCGGCTCCACTCTATTCGGATCAAAGGATTGTCAGGGTGACAATCAGAGACTTAAGCAATGCTGGCAACAAAGCCAATCTTCATGAGGCGTAGGCAGTGGAACGGTACATTTATACTGTAATCTTTCCACGGCACTTCGTAAAGTAAAGACGACTTCCTGGTGCCTCAGATGCATGCTGTGGACTGTTCTGCTAACACTGTTGGGTTCAAGCGTGGCTCACGGTCTTTCTTGTTCTGAAATTCCTCTTGCAATCTCTATCAAGTCCACAGCCTCTAAGAAGTATTTCTTTTTTTTTTATTTCAGTCATCCTAGCTTTTAAATCTTTTAAATCTTTTAAATCATATTTGGGCAAACTAAAAACCACTCTGAACCTTCTTGATACAGTTAATCCTGTCCAACAACTTAATCTGATAAGTATAACTTTGTCAAAATGAGTAGCCATACCCTGGATGTTATTCTGCCTTTGTAAGACAGGAAAAAGTCAAGTGAAAAAAGTTTGTTGCTTTTAAATTCATAATAAATACAAATAAATAAATAAAAGGGCTGTCTGGCAGCCCTAGTAGTAAACTAGACTAAACTGCAGATCATTTTCTCAGTCATTTGTTTTCCAGCCGAACATGAATAAAATTCTTAAATGCGAAGATGTGATGCTTTTCTGTTTATTACCTAAACACTGATTCACAATGAGACAAGAAAGAAATGCAGCATATCCTCACAACTGAGAAGCCTGAACCAGCATGTATTTGGATTTTTGTTATGTAAACTGATTTGTTAAATTTAGTTATCCTGTATATTTGGCCTACACTCTTGCTTTTGTTTTGTTTGGTTGTGGAAGACCTCTGTAGCTCTGAAGTTGCTATAGTTATGGTCAGAAGTATACATACATTCATCATGGGCAAGACTGTCATGGTAATTTTGGTCTTTTAATTATTTCTTTGAACTGTTCTTTATCCAGGGTGGAATGATTGAAGTCATTAAAGATGTATGCTGTACAAACAAACAAACAAAAAACCCAACAAGAACTAGGTGCACAAGTTTGAATTTATTTTGGTTCTACAATGTCTTTTAACTTGACAAGGTCAAGGCCTATTGACTTCTTGTTAGTGATCATGATTGACTACAACTGATAGTTTCTCTTTCCCAGCATTAAAAGGATTTGTTTGACAGCACTCATTGGACTGACCAATACTCAGAACAATGGGGAAGTCCAAGGAACTCAGTGAAGATCTAAGAAGGGGAATTGTAGATTTACACAAGTTGGGAAGGTCTCTTGGAGTCATTTCTAAACAACTACAGATTCCAAGATCATCACTTGAAACAACTGTATGCAATACAAGTTATTCAGATGTGTCACCAATTTGCCAAGGTCTGGAAAAAGATCCAAACTGTCACCCTCAGATGAGAGAAAATTGGTTAGGATGTTCAGGAACAACCCAGGAACCACCAAGGCTCAAGCCTGCCATGAACTGGAAACTGTGTCACTGTCCACAGTGAAGCGAGTTTTACATCGCCATGGACTGAGAGGGAGCCGACCAAGAAAGAAGCCCCTGCTCCAAAATCGACACCTTCAAGCTCAACTGAAATTTGCAGCTGCCCAAATGATCAAGCCAAATACCTTCGGGAGAAAAGTTTTACTGTCAGACGAGACAAAGATTGAGGTATCTGGCCACAATGACAAAGAGGTATGTCTGGAGGAGTAAAGGTGAGGCTTTCAAACCTAAGAACACTTGTATGTATACTTTTGATCCTGTGTGGATTAGAGAAAATCCAAAATAAATTCAAACTTGTGCACCCAATTCTTGTGTGCTAAAGTCATTAAAGTTGTATGCTGTACAATCATTCCACCCTGGAAAAAGAACAGTTTAAAGAAATCACTAAAAGACCAAAATTACCATGAGATTCATGCCCATGATGAGTATCTGTAAACTTCTGACCACAACTGTATGTACTACTTTCATAAGGAAATGAAACCAGGTGTGAAGAATACGCAAAAGTAGTGAGGCATCACAATACACAGGGAAATGTCCATTTGATGTGCATTTACACTGGTACTGACATGAGGACCACTTGAAACTTTGACAGTAGTGGCAGTCATATCAACACTCAGACCAGCTTCAAGAAACTCACAAGCATCACTGTTAAGGAGAGCACACAAAGCCATGAGTCACTGCTTACAAACTTGTGTTCGTTCTGCCTCTGTTATGTGAATAAAACTAAATTCAAAGGCTAAAGAATGCATTTGCTTGGACTGTTTTATGTTAATTTATCCAAAAAAATGATATAAAAAAAAAAAAAAAAAAGGTTTTAGTGTTGAATTTTAGTGTTTTTGTGTTGAAGCTGGTTGTGTTTAGGGAGACATTGTCAAGACAATCTGCTCAAGTTCAAACCAAGCATTAGAATGGGGGAAAAGGTGATTTAAGTCACTTTGAACATGGCAGGGTTGTTGGTGCCAGATGGGCTGGTTTGAGTACTTCAGAAACTGCTGATCTACTGGGATTTTCTCAGACAACCACCTCTAGGGTTCACAGAGAACAGTCTAAAAGACAGAAAATATACAGTGAATGTCAGTTCTCTGGACAAAAATGCCTTGCTGATGTCAGAGGGCAATGGCCGGACTGCTTCGAGCTGATAAGAAGGCAACAGTAACTCAAATAACCACTCATTACAACCAAGGTATGGAGAACAGCATCTTAGAATGCAAACCTCAAAGCAGATGGGCTATAGCAGCAGAAGACCACACCGGGTGCCACTCCCATCAGCTAAGAACAGGGCACTGAGGCTACAATTCAAACAGGCTCACCAAAATTGGAAAACAGACGAGTGAAAAACTTTACTTGGTCTGATGAATCTCAATTTCTGCTGCAACATTCAGACGGTAGGGTCAGAATTTGGCAATGCTGACCAAGTCCATCCCTTTATGCCCACAGTGTACCCATCTTCTGATGGCTGTTTCCAAAAGGATAACGCGCCATGTCACAAAGCTCAAGTCATGCCAAACTGGTTTCTTGAACATGACAATGAGTTCACTGTACTCAAATGGCCTCCATAGTCACCAGATCTCAATCTAACAGAGCACCTTTGGGATGTGGTGGAAGGGGAGATTAGCATCATGGATGCGCAGCTGACAAATCTACATCAGCTGTGTGATGCTATCATGTTAATATGGACCAAAATCTCTAAGGAATGTTTCTAGCACCTTGCTGAATCTATGCCACAACGTTAATGCAGTTTTGCAGACAAGAGGCTCAAACCCAGTACTTGCAAGCTGTACTGTGGCCAGTGAGTATACCTACAAGTTAAATTTTAGTAAAGAAAATGCAACTTATGTGTCACATAACATTATACTTTTCACATTCCCATTTAAAAACAAAAAAAATGTATCCAGCCTTGGACCTTTCTCTTAAAGTTTCTTTCGGTGTAAATTGATGTCAATTTTCTGGTTACATCACTGATATGATGACCTTCCTACTTGTCTAGTTGCTGCAGGCCTTCAGTCATATCAGTAGGCCATATCTGTTACTGAAAACAGAACATTTTCAAGTGTTCAGAAAAGCAAGTCCCAGAAGTTTAAATGTTTGAGCTATGTTTAGATTTTCAATATGACCTCCAGCTCTTACAAATACCAGTGGTTATAAAATAAAAAAACAAAAAAAACAAAGATGTACAGTGATGTTGCCTACAGTCTGTGCAAACAGCAGTACCCAGCAGTCTCCAATATTTTCACACTGCAACAGAATCTTATTCATTTTGTCTTTACACCTTACGTCTCACTTTGCAGAACATATACTGTTGAAAATAAAATCTGAAAATAATGTTAATTATAAAAGCTAAAATCTGTGATATTCACTCTCAGGTTGCTCTTCCAAAGATGTACTAATTTAAATTTGAACAGAGTTTTTTTTTTTTTTTAAAAGCTCAATGCTGGACTATGCCTGTGCTTTTTCCATTGTTATACACTAAACAAATTTTGATATCAATGCAAACTCACCAAATCCATGCAACATCCTCTATAATATGACTAGAGCCTAAAAATTACAAGAAATGGCTTATAGAAGTAAGAAAATAAATGCTGTTATGTAAAAGATTAGTTACAAGTAAGTCAGGGTGTTCCTAGCACCTAGGAGGAAAAAAAAAGAAAATAAATCAAATCGAAAAACAATTCAAATCAATTAGTCCGAAAGTAACTAAACAGTCAAATTTTAGCACAATCTAATTGAAGAGGTTTGTCTGTACAAATACAGTGTGTATTTCAAAACCATTTGAAACTGTTAATCACATGCTTCAATAATCCAACTGTATTTTAAATGTTGCTGAAATGTGTAGCTCTTTACTCCGTTCACAACATTGCTCATACACAATTTAAAATTATGAGTTTGCTGAACACAAGTAACATTTGCATTGCTAACAGCAGCAGCAGCTTTCTCTCCTTGCATGTTAACGGCCACACTCTGGAGGAGAATATGGTTACGCATCGCTCCAATCAAGTGGTTATACAGCAGTTTACTCTAGCACAGCCAACATACAGCTGCTAATTTTCTACATCAAAGAATCACGCTGGTTTGTGTGGCCGTCTTCCACTGCACTTGTTTACATCTTCCCATCACAGAGAGAGGCACTGCAGCCCCAGCTAGTGGTCGGTGGCATCGTAGCATCTCAGAAACAGCAGTTAAGAGGTGTTGTACATTAATAAAATATGAATAATTTGTTTAACTGACTAGTATTTCTACTACTAGCAAGGGCAGCAATGATTATTGGTCTAGTCGATAAGTCTCGCACATCCCTAGAAGTAACAGCTGCTACTTTTCCCTCTTGTACTGGGTGCATATTTTGATAAAGAAATTAGAGACCAGTTTTAATTTATAAAGCAACAAGTGAAATTTTAGGATTACACATACGTGGAGCAACTTTAAAATGCCTAAATCACAATAGCTGAATTTCCCTGACAGCAAGCCATCTTCATAGTCAAATCCTAAAGATGTCCTCTGAAAAACCTGAAGTCAACTGCAACAACAACAAGTCTTCTTGTGTACACAGATCGTGGTCACATGCACTGACCACAAAAAAAAGAAAAAAAAAAACCTGTCTTGTGAGTCCATTAAAATTTCATTTAATGAAGATGCACACTAAACCAATTATCACCAATCAGAACAGCATGAGTGCAAGTGAACCACCCAGTTTCATAGGAAACTGACAGCAGTGACTTACAAAACTAGGTCTGACAAAATGCCACAAGACTTACACTCAAACTTGGTGTAGCCTTCTTTCTGAGAAACTATATGAAATTCATAACATCTCCTAAATGGGCCACTTCATTAAGTCCAAAGTTAGGTTTCTGGTTGACCAACAATTTTTGTAACACCTTTAACAACCTGATGTTTCAACTAATTGAACATCTTGTTCAATTTAAAAACAAAAACAAAAATAACCTTTCTGTAAATAAAATAACTGGACAACAGTTCTGTCATATTACACTAATGCACCAAAGAAGCTATGATTAATTAATCTGAAGAAAGATTTAAATCATCATAAGTGACAATAGGAATATTTAATAATGTATAATTTAATGTTGCCTCTTGCAATTATCAAGGCTGCAGTAGTATGAAGTGTCACATTAGCCTGCATTACAGTAAGAGGTATGTGTTGTATTCTGTATCACCTTCATATAATGGGGAAAAATTACTAGAATATAAAATAGGGTTACATGTGTGGTGGAGATATTAGGATGAAATTAAGGCTACAATGGCAAATAGATTCACCTGCCAGTTTACTGGGTACCGAAAAATGAAATCTAATGCAGTCAAATGTAACAGCACTGCTATAAATCATGTAAGGTTTTAACATTCATGTTCTGCTGCAATTGTTTCAGAAAGGTGTCGGAGTCAGCTTTTTTATGAGTGCAATATGTGCACTGGTTTTTGAATGTACGTAACATATCACTTTGGGAATGTGGAATTATAGTACATTTTATTCAGTGTTCGAGGAACTATATTGATTTGAACAGATGATAAACTTTCATTGAAATATACAGACAATCTTTAAGAAACTAAGTCAAAAACTTGGTTTCTTGTTCATAAAAAGAATTAACTTCCATATGTTTTGCAGGAAAAAGATTTTGAAGCCACTTTTCCCCCTCTGCTGGATTATGGTGATGTGATTCATAGGCATGCCTGTGCCTCTACTAATAAGCCCTTGGATTCTGTTTACCATTCTGCCCTCAGGTTTATTACTACCGATGTTTATAGTATTCATCATTGCATGTTATATGAAAAAGATCACCCAACCCAGATAAAAACAACATATCATAGACAATCTATATCTATAAGACTGACATTTTACATTTTACTCCACTTCTATGCCAGACCAGCACTCTGGGACATATCAAACTCGGTCCAATGACTGGCTATCACTGCAATTCACTTTTATCCCTGTGGAGTCCCTTTTATTTTCTATACACTGAAAACCTGGAACTCTTTACAATACATGCTAAAAACTACTTGTTTAGTTACTCTTAGTGAATTTAAAGTCACATTTTAAACCATTTAGCTTCTGTCTGTTTTATTTTATTTGCATTGCATTTAGATGTCTTATCTGTATCCTGTCTCCTTCTTAAACTGCATTTGTATAGTTTTTTTTAAATTGTGGTCTTTTTATCCTGATTCTTTCATAGTTTAGCATGTTTCTTTCATTGTTTGTATCCTGTTGCTTAATAAATTAGGGTAAACCTAAATGCTTTTTTGAGTCTAAATAAAGGCTATTTAAAAAAATATATGATGGCATAACATTTAGCAAAATTATGATCTTTATAAAAGCAATAAATATTGATCAAGATGACAGTCAAAAAACTGCCAGTGTGGCTGAAACAATGACTGTTACATCTTAAGCTGGACAAAATACACCCACATCTGTTAAATAATTGTCTCAAAGCAGGATGCTTGGACGTTAATGTTTTCTTGGTGTTCCTATAATAACTATGAGGCCCTTTGTGCACTTTGAACATTATTTGGGACAAAACCAGTCTTTTATAGTGTTGAATATTATTACACATTAACCTGCTCTTGCACTATCTGCATAGTGTTATCAGGATCAAGGCACTTGATGACATGAATGGCACTCATTAACCAGCTAAAAATACCTACACTTCAATTATTATTTTTTTTTTGACAAAGTGATGTAACACGAATTCACAAAATTACCAAGACTGCACTTACACTAGGCGCATTTGCCCTATACTGTGCCCAACTCCAGCTTAACCATGCCTTTGCCCACGTCTTCAAGCAAGCCAAGACATGGTATGCAGCAATCACACGATCACAAGTTGAATGAACTAGACTTTCCAAAAGTGGGTCATCAGGGTTTAGGTTCTAGGAGAGAACGTTTTTCATATGTAGATATAATTGTTATTTCCTGAGAGTTCTGACTTTCCAAATATACTGAACCAGCTCTGAATACACTGGGATTTCTTTTTTTTTTTCATTTTCAAAGCTTGCTGTGTGAATATAATCCTCCAAAATAAAAAATAAAAAATAAAAAATCCAAAGTTGGATGGCAATTTTTTTTTAAATGAGGTATTGTGCTTCTTTTTTCATGATCAAACCTTCACTTGTTTTATATCTTAACATAGAAAGGCAACGGCATCTATTATTTTATCTCATCTTCTAATCCAAAGATAAACAGTTCAGCATCACTCCATGCATTCTTCACTTTTACATAATGTTAATCTATCAAGTTACTGATAGCACATATACAAACACAAGCACATATGTAGAACATGCATGCCAATCGCACGCGTGAAAACACAACTCAATACAAGAGAACATTCCCTGAATACTTATCCTTGACCCCGTCCCACACATCTTCACTGAATAAGACCTTATCTTTAAAGAAAGTTCTTTTGTCTCCCTTGTTAATTAACACTTTTTGTTAATAGCCATTAAGTTTTCATTCTTGTAGGTTGCTGCAGTTTTCCCACATGATGAAACAGAGCAGTCGCTGTTGCATCATCACACGGACCCAGCTGCATTTACCCAACTTAACGACCACTGTCAGCTAGCTTACCGGCGAGCTAACAAACCTCACGTTTCCACAAATGCAATGCAAAGAGGACAGAAAGAAAACATTCAGCGGCTTATTGCTGAAAATTTTCATTTAGTTAATATCAACATGCACTTTGCTCATGAAATAGTAGGAAACATTAGCCCCCCATGTCTGTGAGGTTTTAAAGAACCACACTAACGTTAGCTAACAGCCAACCACGCAGAAATGCTAGCTTAGTGACCCAACCGAAAACAAGATGAAGGAAATAATAACACAGAAATATTTAATGGTACAGTTACCCGTGTGAGTTGTCTTAGAGCGAACAGCAGCATGTTTCCAAGTGTCGTACCAGAGGAAGAAGCAGGACAGCAGCCTACACACCACTGCCAGGCTCGAAAGGCTGTTTGAGCGACGGCTGGTTACGTTCGTCCGGCCGCATGGGTCGATGGGAATCGTAGGCAGCTATGGGGAAATTAAGTAAACTGGCAGTGTGCCTAAAGTAGTCATATAGTGTTGTTTCTTTTCCTCGTGCACTCATTCTTTATCCATTCATTCCATTTGATGACTCTCTCGCTGCAATGGAAGGTTCTTCCACTCTGTCAGAGATTACATGGTTCTTTCTATCATGACAGAAATCAGAGAGATGTACCCACATGACATTGCAAACTTTGCACCAGTGCTGCTCACTAAAATTGTTGATGTGACAGTGAAACATGTTTTGCTAGCTGTTTCAGCCCAAGAGCCCCAATGAGCTGGCCCATCACACACCTGCTGCTCAACCATCAATGACAGCTCAGGATGGCTTAAATATTGTTGGAACTGAGGACGAACCAACAGTAAGTCCAACAAAGGACTTTAATGTAGTCCCACTAGCTTCTGCATCACCCCATTGCTGAACCCCTACAGAAAGTGCTTCCTTTAAGGATATACAGAACCCTGTGTCTGTAAATCAAAAGCCCAGCCTGGAGGAGGACTCCAAGACCACCACAGTACAAGACACTTCTGTGGTTCTATCTTCAGTGGCTCCTCTAACCCTCCTCTTGAACTACTGGTCAATATTACAGAGTACTCTGAAGACCTTAAAATTAAAAAAAGAAGAAGAAAGCAAAGGGCTTCTTCCGAAAAATCCTCAAAACTCTGTGCTGTTGCTGCGTCAGTGCCACAGTAACTGACTGATTGTCTTTAAGAAAAAGATAAATATATTCAAACTAAAAAGATCATTTAAATTACTACGACAACAAAGAAACAACAAATTTGTAAAAACAGCCAATTCAGAATATACTGTTACAGTAAGTAACATTATAGAACTACAAAACCTGCTGAAATCACAAGTAAAGGAAATATTGTGCAGGAAGGACAGTTTTCTTTAGGATAACTTGTCAGCTTATAGGATTTTAAATCAACAGCTCACGGCAGATGGCTGCCCCTCCCTAAGCCTGGTATGGCCAGAGGTCTCTTCCTATTAAAAGGGCATTTTTCCTTCCCACTGTTGCCAAGTACCTGCTCATATGGAATCGTCTGATTGTTGGGGATTCCGCTCTAGCATTGTAGGGTCTTTACCTTACAATAAAAAGCTATTGTTGAGAATAGACTATATAAATTGAATTGAACTGAACTGAACTGAACTGAACTGAATTGAACTGAATTGAACTGAACCGAAATATCCTTACAGTTTCACTGAGCAGAACCAAAATCCAGAGTTAATTCATTTAGACATTAAATTTCTAATATTTCATAGATTCAGGGATCACTAACAGTATCCTGAGATATATCAACCACAACACCTGTTATAATTTTAGAAAACATTTAAAGTAATTTAAAGAATTAAAACTTAATTAACTTGATTAACTGAATTAAAACTCCGGCCTACTGTAAGTAATTTCAAGTAATTTCAAGAATCCCAGTTGATATTTATATAATAATAAGCATCAATAACCAATTTGTCTCAGTACTTCTCTGTCTTGTCTGTGTCACCTCCAACTCCTTTTAATCCTTTTGAAGATCTTCAGTCTTTAAAAACTGATTACAGCATGTTTAGCTTCATAGACAATATGTGTTGGACAAAGAGGTTAAACTGAGATGTCGGGGCTCTGTGGTTTCAGGGTTACCAAGAATGAAACATCTAATATTCGCTCATTGCTGCATTTTATATATTGTACACCTGGAATAAGCTGAAGTTTTTAGACCCAACAGTGCACGTGAAAACACATTTTAGTCATTGTTTAAAGAGCCTAGCAGAGAAATCTCAAGGGAGGAAATGCAGTATTTGGACATGTCCATAGGTTCTAGACTTCAGGCAGTCATTGACTGCAAAGGATTTTAATCCAAGTATTAAAACCAATCCTTACATTTAAAATTATGGTAGTGTGTCCAATTAATTTTGAGCCTCTGAAAATGACTTGTGTAAAATACGTAGGACCATGTACAAAATGGCTGTAATTCCTAAACAGTTAAAGCAACACTTTTGTTAAACCCCTTGAATTAAAGCTGAAAGTCTGCATGTCAATCACATCTTGAGTGTTTGATTTAAAATCCACTGTGGTGGTGTACAAAGGCAAAATCACAAAAATTGTCTCTTTGTCGGAATACTTATGGACCTTATTGTAGCTCACACAAGCATCTGCACCCAATCAAAAACACTCACTCGCGTGCACATTTGCATACAGTGGCAAGCCATCCACAGCAGCTTGTCTGGCAATTGTTCACTAACCCTCTGTAGAGATTCTGTGTAACAAAGAGGGGAAGTCCATCAATCTCTATATCTCAGATGTCCACAGCAACTTGTGTAAAATACATAGACTCCCATGGACCTCCATCTCAGGGTAACTGATCATGACCATAAAGTATTGAGCCAGAGCAAGATGAAGATTCAATTAGCATCGAGTGTGTGTTTTCTAATGAAATTCTGAGTACCAATATTTTCAGATCAAAGGTGTGAAGACCTAAATGACTCTGAGCTGAGACAGAAAAAGAGTTTGTAAACAAGGAAGAGACCGCCTTAAATAGTTGTTCAAAGTGTGTTTGGTCAGTTCACTCAAGGGAAGGGTGGGTGGTGTGATCCTTGCTTTCAGTTTTAACCCTTGATCTGGCTGTTTTAATAATTACTCTTTTGGTGGTGAGGCAGTTCTACTTTATTTTCTTTTAAGGTCATATTCTAAGCATAAAACATCTGTGAAAGGTAAGTATTATTAGGTAGTTAAGATCATAACACTGGCACCAGTAATAATAATGTGTGAGGAAGCCACCTGGTGGTTTAGGCACAACTAAAAAATGTTTACTCAGGTATGCAATACTTTATTTGCTTGCATGATCAAACAAACAGAAATCTGTCAGTCATGTTACCTTCAGTAAAATGGTTATTTTTCTTTTCCAGGATATATGTAATTAAAAATCGTATCAGATACTGCTGCTGGATTCTATTACTGTACATATTAACTCCCTCAAAAAGTCAAACTTTATCATCTAAAGAATGTTTCACGGTTGGTTTTCATGTTAAAATTCAATCCATAACAAACTTTCCTTCAATATATTTGAGAAAATTAAAATTACATATCTTTGCTGAAAGCTTGAACATGAATTCCTAATCAGAGTAAAATGTAGCTTAATTCATAATAGTGGCCTTGCTGAGTTAGATAACGTGAATATGCTGCACAGCTTGTGTCTTGCAAATTTGCTTCAAGCTCTGAACCAAAACATTCACTCAGTAAAAGGCAGACAGTTTAAGAGATTTTAATGTGCTTTTTCATACAGTATATTGTATGCATATCCAGCATGGCATTTCTCATACATATAACTCTCTTATATCCAGGGTTTAAATGTAGAGCTGAGAGGATGATTAACAGTCAGTCTACCATAACATTACGTTTGCCATACAGTGATGGCACAGTTCAGCTGCCTCAGAGGCTTACTTTGTACTCAAAGGCATAATACCGATTCCAGCTGTTTTTAACCAATTCTCCAACTGCAGAAAGTAATGACACTAAGAAACAAATATCTAAAAACAATAAGTCTCCTGGGGTTGAGCATAATATTTACAGAAAAAACTAAACAAAACAAATAAAAACAGAACAGATACAAAGGTGGAAAAGAAGTCAGTGAAATCAGCCATATCCTAACCATCCATAACTCTGATTATACATGATTTTAAATCCACAATTCACAGCTGTTTAGAGGCAAAAACTGTCCCCTTCTTTTTCACCAGGATCAGTATGACTATCATTCCCATCATTATCATTTTACTCATCATTGTTGTCATTAATATTGTCTCTTTTTTTCTCTATTCAGTTCAGTCTCATTTACTTTATCCAAAGTAAGGGTGATCACTTTGGAAGTTGTAGTCCGGACACACTTTCTGAACCAGCTTATAATCGATGCTGAAGAAAGAGATGAAGATGCAGATCACCTTGAAAGGTTTGGCACAGAGCCAAGCAGCGTGGGACTGGGTGTGCTCTGTGAAGCAGGTCTGAGATGGATCATACAGGCAGGGTTTGGACTTCTTGGATCTGTTGGTTTTCTCATACTCGATCCGACAGTTTAAGGTCTTTGCCTCTTTAGGGTCAATGGTGGACTGCTGTGTCTCCTGAATCTGGACGTCCTGCTGGGTGTGGGGGTGCAGCTGATGCTGCTGAAGGACCTCAAACTCAACCACTTTGGTTGGTGGCACAATACTGACCGACACGTTCCCCAGGCTGGATGAGTTGTGGCGAAAATAAACAGTGAAAGTCCCATTGATGTGATCTACAATCTTCCCAGTCACCAACAAGCTGAACTTCACAGTTTTGACATTGAAATAGAAGTCCCCCCAGCCAAAGATCTTCTTGGTCTTCATGGCTGTCTTTAGTGTGGGCTTACGTTTGGAGCGATAGCCTGTCTGGTCCAGTAGGAGGGACTGGTTTCGGGCCAACTCATACGGGTTAAAGGAACTGTAGGGAGGTGGCTTAGATTTCACTGGTGTCTGATCAATGGATGTGGAGAAGATGGTTTGGTACGGAGGCTTAACTACTCCTCCAACTGTGCCTCCGTCCATGCCATATGGAAGAGTCTTCATCACCGCTCCCACTGGGCCCAGATCTGAGAAGTCCACTTGCTTCTCCAACCCTTGGACCTGGAGAAGAGACAGAAAGAATAAGAAAATTTTATTGACAATGTACCAACTGCTATTCAGTTTGTCTTTTCATGTCTCCTTCCATCAGACTGACCTTTCAAAAGCACAACAGCATCAGTCATTTGATGTTTATGTTCAAGTGACAAATCCTTTAATTGCCTCATGTCCATCATGGTGTTTTTAAAAAGCAACAAAAAGGACAGGGAAGATGGATGGGTCAACAAAACATCACACTTTGTTTTGGGCACGAGTAATTAATATGAGTGTTTGATACTAAGGTCAGTAATTATGACATATCACTGATCTTAGCCAAGTGGGAAAACATGACAGAAAGGATCTCCTATTCTTGTTCTCCTATTCTCCTATTCTTGTTACAAATGTTACTCATATGTATATTTTCATGCGTCAAACCACAATGCCAAGCTTCGCATACACTGTAGATTTTTTTTGTCTTTTATGTTATGATTACTTTTACTGCATGTTTAATCTGCAGTGTTTGCATACATAAAAACTACTCTTGTCTTTGTAAAGAGCAATATCATATAAAATAAGACTCCATTTATATTAAATGAGAAATCCATCTGAGTGCCAAATAGTTGACTGATTGAGAAATTGATCAAGTGTCAGGATCCCACTAAAAATGAATGTCAAGTGAAAAGTGATGTGGTGGGGATTCAGCCTGGGCAGGATAGGTAGCTGCAGTCCTGGAGCAGTTATTGGGCTTGGTCCATTTTTCAAAGGTATTTAATATTAACTCACGGCTACGATATCACTCCTGTTCCCCTTGGTGGCTAAATGCTGCAATACAGAATTGTCAGTACTGAGAGATGAAACAGCATCTTGCAACTGGTCCTTGGTTAACTTTATGTCTTCATTTTTAAAGAGGTAAAGGCATGCAGAAGAGATCAGAGGTGCTACAATAAGTGATGCACTAAGTCCAGTTTAATCTTTGTTCTTTCAAAAGAAAACTAAATACACATAATGTGAAATATTATATCCAATATGTCCTATTTGATTTTACATAATCTAAAATATTGTAAAGGTCACTCTTAGCAGTATTCATTTTTACCTCCCAAAAGTTTTTTTTTTTGTTTTTTTCCGCGAGCATCCTAGTTGTTAGATGTTGCTACGTTTCATCTCCTGAATTCAAGAAAAAAATATCTATTTTTGTTAACACACTTTAATTTTGTTGTCAGTGTTGCCACAGAGAGCAAAACAACTCTGCATGTAAGGTAATGGATGTGAGCCTTTGTTTGTGCAGACAGCTTTCTGCCTTTAATCCACAGCATAGGTGGTTATTCACAGGGCTGATTGACTGGAAATCTTGCTCTGCTCTCTTTCATGTCTCATCAATCACATCACTGCCATGCTCCCATCCATATGCACATATGTACAAACACACACACACACACACACACACACACACTTTCACACATGCAGACTTCAAGCTTGAAGCTGTCATGAAGTGACAGTGCGAAGTATTACAACTATTCAGAGGGGTTACATGCGCTTCCCCTGAGGCTGCATTTGGATGGAGTTTAAAAACTATTCTCCTAGTCGATAAACAACACCCACCCCAAAAAATAGACGTACAGAATCACATCTTTGTGTCGAGTTAGGCAAGGACAGTTTCTGTCTTCCTTCATTCCTGTCCATTGCAGTGGAACCGAAAGGTTTATGCCTGCCTCATCTTTCATCAGTCTTTGGACCTAATAACAACTACATATTGCTATACATAGAAGCAAAAGTGCAGCACTTAAGATAGATTCTAATGTATTCAGTCATTCAATTAGTGGATCTAGTTCTGCTGGTCATTCATTACCTTGTCTGCAGAGCTGATTTTTAAGTAGATGGATTGAAGGGCAAATAACTAAAAGTTTATTGACCACTGGAGGACTGAATTACAAAAGAAGAAAGCTTTTGATGAATGACCAGTGACTGGGATAATGTCTCACTGCAGATTTTCAAGAGACCCTGATTCCCTCTGGTGCCATGACAGCAGGCGTATGCAGAGGTCTTGAAAATTTAAGCCTGTGAATAGGTGATGTGAGCTGACTTTGGCATTGACAGGTAGAAACAAGCTACAGTTGATGGCAGAAAAACATCAGAATATGTACAGCAACAAAGAATGTGTACAGTGCATGCAATATGGGGACTTCCTGTGAATGCGCTGTCAGCAGTGCTGTCAGCTAACTCCATGTGTTGCCATCTGTCAGGCTAACACTCTGCTGGTGCAGTCCTAATCATTTCTCAAGCTTGTGGCCCAGAGTTAAAACAAGCACAATCATCATAATACAGAAGCTTCAGCGGCAACATCTCAGCATGAACCTCAACCTAAGCTTCAGGTTCAATGTATGAAGCTTTAAAATGATTTTATGTTGAGGTCTGAGGTTGGCGTGAGTCTTTCTGAAGAGGGGGGGGGGGAGCAACTGTACACAGTCAGCAACTTTAACAAATGTCGATTGGGTGAAAAGGATGAGTATAGAGAAAGGGCTTCTTCTTCTCTGGCATGAAAGTAATAAAATACCAACACAAACCAATAAATAGATGGACTTTCTATTAGCATAAATATGAAATTTTTTGTGCTTGACAGTAAATCCATTTAAAGGGTGAGGATTTGTTAGAAGAAATATCAGATATTTTCTCTTGACATGAAATCCATAAGCTATAGACTTTTTGAAACAGCGGATGTTTGCTATAAGGTCATATCAGGCTGCCGCATTTAGTGAAAGATTGACGCTTTGAAAAATAAACCTTTTTGCTTTTCTTCCTCCTCAGCGTCTATTCAGTTAAGTTACAATGAGTCAGAAGTAACTTTAAGAGCAATAGCCAGAGGGGCACTGTTGGAGTGATGAAGAGGTGTTGAAGCTAAAAGCACACAGGTGCACACACAACTAAATAGTACACACTCTTATGCCTTATGAATTCCATTTGAAAGAAACTTAGAGTTTTAAGTGGTGGCCAACCCTGGGTAAATTGTAGAGTTTGTGATTTTTAAATTGAAAACTGCAAATGTTTCTGTGGACAGATCTTGAAAATCAGATTCTCTTCTGTAACATTTTTTTCACAAACTTACAAAAAACTTGTCAGGCCCTAAGTGACTTGTAAGGGAGGTTAAAAATTGCCATTATTTGTTGGCTGGCAATTTCAGAACTTGATGGGTCGACCAGATATCAGCAAATTATGGATTCCTATGTTTTGCAGTCAGAAAAGAAAGTGAAACTCCTACAACAAGACAATAATCCCAAGCAGACTGAAAAATCCACCATAAAATACCTCAAGTAATGTAAGCTGAAGCTTTTGAAGTAGTCGTCAGCGTCAAATGACTTGAACATCACTGAAAATCTGTGGGAAGAATTGTATGCAAGACAGCCTAAAATATCTCTTGAAATGATCTGCAGTGAAGATGAAAATTCTCTAAACTGAATGACTCTCAGCCAGCTACATAAAGTGTTTATAAGCTGTGATATTTTTCATGAGGTGTTTACTAAGTGCTGACTATGTACTGCACCAAGTATGCACATGGTACAATTCATTTTCTATTTTTATAAATATTTAGTCATATTTATGCTTCTATTTAACAGTTTTAAGCCATTTCTAATATATTTTTTTGGGGGGCTTTTTAGCTTTTATTGGGATAGGAGAGAGGACAGGAAAGCTGGGAGAAAGAGCAGGGGGAAGACATTCAGTAAATGGCCTCAGGGTGGATTCAAACCCAGGCCTCTGCATTAGCCTTATGGCATATGGGTCGGCTGCTGAACCCGGTAACCTATAC
Organism: Paratilapia polleni; assembly: GCA_015106735.1. NCBI lineage: Eukaryota > Metazoa > Chordata > Actinopteri > Cichliformes > Cichlidae > Paratilapia > Paratilapia polleni. The sequence continues at coordinate 20,689 of VUQI01029781.1, read as the reverse complement.
CAGTGCCCCAATCTTTTTAAGCAATAAATATTACATCTGATTTTGGTGTGATCTTTATGTTAAATTCTTTGTCTAACTATTGTAATGATAACAATCCCTTAAATACGTATCACATTTTATAAAATATAAGCATGCAAGCATGAAAAATTGGGACCAACCATTGAAGAGACTTACTATCTGCCATCCCTACAGCCCCACAGCTGGCTAAAAATCTGAATCTAATTATGATAAGGTGCAGCTAGCTGGGAGAACATAAAATAGTGGGTGACAATTAGTTTTATGCTGTACTTTAAAAGAAACACATGTATCATTTGCCACCAAAGGAGCTACATAACCCCAAGGTTTTACTTTCACACTGTCACTTTAAATCTGACATACTGTTGTTAAGAAAAACAGCTCCATTAACAGACAGTCCAACTCAGGAACCTTTATAGCCTTCTGATAAACTCGACATGACTCAAAAGAAAATGTCAGTACAAACATGACTCAGGGGATGGTATGAGTCCCTCCTTGAGGCTATCTGCAAAGTTTTTTTCAAAGTGAAGCTTTACACACTTCAACATGGCATTAGTGTTTCCTCCAATTAGGAATTCCTGTTTGGTTGTGTGCTGGAGAAAATCATAGCAGAAGATAGAATAAGTATTGTGGTGAGCTTATACATATGTATGATCCAGACAACTCAATAACAGCACAATCATAGAAAGAACAATCAGATTACAGAGCTCGGGAGATAGAGGGAGATAGTGAAGAAAATGTTATTAGTGGAGAAGTGAGATGAGGAGAGGAGAGAGTAAGAGGATCTTGTACATTTTCTAGGAATAGGGAACATTAATCATCTTTAAATTTCATTTGGAGGTTCATATGAGCAAAAAGCATCCTTAGTTGCTGCTTAGATGGAAGGCCTACAACCTACCTGGAGGTCCATACAAGAATGAAATGTCGGGATTTGTTCAATGAGATTATCAATGCAGCTGAGACAAAACTGACAGACAAAATGATGAGATACATCTACAGGCAGATAGAGAAGGGTTTAGGGAAAGAAAGACTATGTGACAAGAGGCTTCACACTACCCTATTAAATAAGGTCAGATGAGCTCTACAATTGACTGTTTAAACCTGTTATATCACATGTCACCACAATTAAGATCTCTTTTCATCATTAAGGAGCCTTTAGATCAATGCCAGCACTTCTCCCTCTGCTCCCTCTTTCTTTTGCACTGTCTATCGGTTATCCGATCCTCCATCTGCAGTTTGCTCACTCTCACATTCATCCATAACTTCCACACCTTCCTGATAGCAAGAGTATTCAGAGGAAATGAACCATGCTCCCCGGCTCCCCAGCCCACACCCGACTCCCCCTCCTGTCTCCTGCTCTCCCATTCTTTCCCTGAGGACTGATGTGAAGATGAGAGCTGCTTGTCTCTGAGCTCTCTCCCAGGCTTGTTCCTTTGTTTAATTGGAGTTTTATTGGTGACAATCAATTCATTTCTATCTGTGCTCCAGGCTGCATTGATCTGCTGTCACACAGAAGAGTCAAATGTACAGTTCCACTCCCACAGCACTACAAACCACAGGCTCTGATGCCAGCTACTGATTGTTTTTTTTAAACTTTCTGTTTCAAGTGTTTTACTGCTTGTCATGATTAAAAGTAGGTTTATCTCATTTTTCCTCAAGAAGACTTAGAGAAGCTGCAAAGTGTTAACCGAGGACAATATGATGTAAAGCTGAATGTACATCATTTTTTACTTTGAAGTTCCTATTTACCCTAAATGCTCCTTCACCATTTCTGAAAAAGGCAAATGCCATCAATCAGTGCTGGTGGAAAGTGGAGCGTCTTAAAGTAAAGAAAGTTCTCTTTTTGTAGCTCTGAACTTCAAAGATGAAATTTGCTGAAATTTCTGTTCATCCACCAGTCCATCATGAAATATGTTGGAGAGTCCCGAAGGAGTGAGGCCTTTCATTTCCTATAAGACCCTGAGATCTCTGAATGAGTTAAAGTGACAGAAAATCAGAGGGTCAGGGTCTTATTTAGGAAAATCTCAACAAATTATTGGTTGTTACATTAGTTTTGCTGGCTTCATTGGGCTATCGTAGTGCAGATTTTTGCAGTACGAAGCAAGTGTGATGAGGGTTAGAACCTCATACCTTTAGGCTGGGAGAAGGTTGCTGCTATAAATGAAGGACAGCATTTGCACTGTCCTATTTTACTGCGTTAACGCATGCATTTAACAGTAACATATCTAAAGTGATCTGAATATGCCATCTCCCGGCACCTCTGCCATTTTGTTTTCCTCTTCATTGCAGTGCAAAGTGAGGCGAGGAAACAGATCAGAGGTGGCAGTACTTAACAAAGCAGTCATATCACTGCTCTCATAGCTCTAAATCAGCTGCACCAAACATAGTGATGGATGGTGACAGTATCTCAACACATATTCTTCAGGAAATCAAGACACACCTGAACACACAACACCACAAAATGGAAGATGGTGTGTGAGTTTTTAACTGTTAAATCAGCAAAATAATGATAGAAACACTAAACTATTTAAAAATAGTTTAGTGGGGAGGATTTATGTACTCATTTTATGTGAAATTTCATTTTTTTTAATGCATTTACAGTCAATTTACTGAGCTGAAATAAGCCTGCCTGATGCATGTGCAGGTGTATGAGGTTATTTTTTTAGCAACCTGGTGTCATTTGCATACACGTTCATACAGCTGTGAATATGTAAAGGCAGATCTGCAAACATAACTTTTTTTTGTGCTGTTAAATGGCTGCAGGGATTTAATAAATATTGTAAGGTGCTTTCTCCACGTAAATGGTTATTCTTTGATGCCACTTTGAATGCTTTTTCTGACTGAGGGAGTGCTAATTAAATTAATTTACATGTTTAAAAAATATTCAATAGTCACTGATAAAAACATATACTGACTTTGGATTTTACTATGGCTGACTGAACAGCTGTATCAGGCTGCTCAGCTCCCTTCACCCCACCTATGCCTCCTGGATGAATTTACCAGCTACTAGAATTTTTTATTGGGGAATTTATAATAACTAAAAACAAAACAAAAACTGATTTGGAAAAAATTCCTACCTCCAGGGACGTCACAATATACTTTATATTTATGACAGCTGTGCTGTTTAAAAATGAAATATTCTCTTAGTGTTATGCAATATATAATATCGCAAATTATTGTGTTACTGTTCTTTTGTCACACATTTGCAAATTTATGATTACAAACTCAGACTTCACTTCTATATACTTGGTTTTTAATTTTAATTAATTTGCCAAAAAATGTTTATATGTTTTTTAAAGTTACACATGCATTTGAGTGTTGCTATTTTTTCCAGTTTTTTTCTTTTTTAATAGATACCATGATAATGTTATGAATTCTTTTGACCATATCAATTGTGAAGTGAAAATCGGATATTATGACAGCCTAAATTATTGCCATCTTTCCCTCCTTTTTCATAGTTGATGCCATTTGTCTGTAGATGTAAATGAGTGATACCACTGAAAACATAGATCATATTTCTGGTGATATCGTGGCTAACTTTATAAACCAGTCTGTAGTGTAGTGTTAAATGTGGCTGTTTCCAGTAAAAGGAGCAAGTTGAGGTATTTTGGGCATTTACAGTGCATGAAACTACATAAAGACCCATAGGTCTCATACCAAGAATTACAAATCCCATCCGTTATGAACATGGCCCTTGGAAATATATGATGTGGATGAAAAGAAAAATATCAGACAATGGATGGGGCTCTGATGGCAGAGTAGTACTGGAGCTACCTGTAGATTCTGAGGAAAATAAAGCTGAACTGAACATATTTGATGGTGGTAGTGTGGTACTGTGGCTCAGACATGTTCAGTTTTTAACAGCAGTCACGCTGCACTGTTTTGACAATAATCATATAATAAAAAAAGAAACTTTTTAACTTTTAACCTCCCCCCTCCTCCCAAAAAAAGAAAAAGAAAAAAACGAGAGAGCTGAAAATGACATTTAATTACAAAAAGCAAAATAAAGCCAGGAGGAAAAAAGATAAACCAGTAGGGAAAAAAAATGGAGTGAGAGAGGGGCTGAGAGAGAGAGACAGAGAGGAAGAGAGGGGAAGAAGAGGGGGAAAAAAAGCAGTAAAAGCGATTTTGCAGTCCACTGGTGTCGTTGGATTATCATGAAAATGAAAGCTACTGAGTCAGGGAGTATCAGGGAGCAAGGAAATGGAGCTGAGACAGATAACACAGCAAGGGAGAAAAAGAAAACGAATAAGGGAACGAGTGTAGAGAAAGCAGAGAGGTCTGTAAGACAATATGAGGCGAAAGTGCAAAGAGAGAAAAGGTAAAAAGACAATATATATACGACACAGAGTGAGATTATGAGTGCAATAAGACAAAAATGAGAAACACTTCACCCCATAGAGAATAATCAGAGGTTTCTTGAGAAGTAATATCTGTAATATTGTTTCAAGAAAACCAGCTCAGTTCTGAAAAAAAAAAAAAAATCAGTTGAAGAAGAAATAAAGTATTTTTTCCATATTTCAGACAAAATTTAATAAGTATTTTAGTTCATTATAGGCTTTAAAGAATCAGTACTTTTAGCATGTAGGAGATAAGGTAAATAAAAACAAAGTTTAGTTTGAAGAAAGAAAGAAAAAGATGCTACTCTACCATTTGATGTCTATATTAGAGGATTTATGAGGGTACTGAGCGCTGGCTTAAGTGTAATATGCCGACAATATTGCAAAATATTGCAGATGCTGCTAAGATTAGACTGACAGGGAAATGTGGAAAACTACAATGTGCAACAGTTATGGGAATTCTGATTTGTTTTATTGCTTTGGCAAGACAAGACAAACTTTAGAGCTTCCAAGTCTTACGTTTTGCTGCATAGTTTTATACTAGGATTTATTTTTCATTAATTAACATTTAATTTAACTAACTCGGCCAACTTCAGTGGGGGTAAAATAGTTGGTAAACTTGTGCAGTGATTGTTCAAGAGAGTGATAGTGAGAATTTTATGATCCTCAGAGGTTAAGCAAAAAATCGGCAACAAAGACCCAGTGGTGACAAGAAGGTCATTAGAGGTCAGAGAACTTGTTGGACAACATTTCCAGGTATCCCTATTCATGCTTCCTTAAAAGAAGAAGAAAAAAGATACCTTTGCTAAAATTAAAAAAAAATACCAAAATATCATGCAGTGATATCAAATACAAACATGTGAGTGTATTTAAAGAAATAATTCAACATTTTGGCAAAAATTGTTGTTTGGTTGCTTCCCAAGACTGAGATGACAAGGTCAAACCTGTTCTAATGTCTGTGTGGTAAATAAGAGGCTAGAGTTGGCTCACAATCCCTTTGACCATCACTCATTGAACATAGTTAAATTTTATACCTGAAGCAGCAAAGCTTCACCTGACGCTTCTTTCATTGCATCATAATCTAAACCCACCCGTCACTCTTAGCTGTGCAAACTTCTTTCAAGTTATCCAATGATTCACAAATTTAGCAAGCCCAGCCACAACAAAAAACTGGAGTGTTGACAACATTAATTGTGTTCCACTTATATTTGGAACGACATACATCTTGTATAGCACATGGGACTGAGAAAAAGTTATGCACTCATAGAGATTAACTGTACCAAATATACAATGCTGCTCTTGTTAATGCTATCTTTTCCAAGATGCAGTGGGACTGTGGAACTATATTAACCCAGGAGACTCCACAGTGACTGGCTAAGTATGAACCACTGCCAAATAAGCATACAATGCTAACAAAACACTGGGCATCACTGCCAGCATTGTATGTCAATGTTTTTATTCAGCTATGTTTAAGCATTGCTACCACAGCCAAATCCATGAAAACATTTTTTGTTTTGTTTTTTGTGTTACATCAGACATCAGACAACTACTCCCAAAGGAAACAGCCTAACCAGAATCTATGTGCTGTTATAGTCCTCAAGAAAACTTTTTTTTAATTTATTAACATTAGGCAGTACAACTATAGTAAAATTCATGTGGCTACGTAGTACATGCACGTAAATGACTTCAGAAACTATATATACTCACATAAACATAAATAAAAAGGAATCGGGGGCCTGAACTGGAGAGTTAGGAAGCTAAAAGCATGCAAAATAGACCTGTTTTAAAAACTCTAAGGCAACCTCAAGAAAATAAAATGTATCAGCTAACAATTAGGAAGATCATTCTAGTTATACTATCTGTTAATACAGATGTGAGGAATAATGATCAAAGAAAATCAGCAACTGCCCTGTTTGTGGCATGCATTAATGTCTTTGGCCAGGTAACAGGATAATGAGGTCTAGAGTGAAGGTGTAACTGGGAGAAAATCGGCCAAAAAACAGCAGTGCAAACAGCTGCATAAAATACTGTGCAACCAACTGAAACATTACAAAAAAAAAATTTTAAGCTATTATTTTTAGCTTACATCCACGTAACAAAACTTTAAGGTGAATGCTGTGGCTCAAGTAGTGCACTTCCACACTTAAAACCTGCTGTTTTGAGTGCACAAGTGTATTCACAGTGACAAGCCTATGGCTAAATGAAGTGCACTGCAAGTACCTGGATACTCATAATGGTCAAAAAACTGACATTTCTTAACATCTGTGGTTGTCATCTTGACAACAGAGTGGAAGAGGAGTGGCCACCACCAAACAATTCCCAGTCAGTAAGAGGAGGATACAGCCTCAGTTTCAGTTCCAATGCTAGCTAGCTAACTAACTGTTATAACATGTATCTTACACACAATTTGTCATGGCTTTGTATTGTGTGGTCAGAGGATCAACAAATTAGTCATATATTCATTTCATCTTGCTGTGTTCAATTTCAGACAACACTCCCCTGTCAAAATTCACACACACACAGTATTTAGTATTCATAGTTTACTATGGGAAACATCTGAATTGAATGAATGTTTATATGAAGAGAGCAGAAAGAATTGGCCTAATATCACTCTGACTTGAAGGCATTTTAAAGCATTACAACTGTATTTTCTGAGACAACACATTAGAGCACAAGAAGGGTTGGAGGTTGAAAAGGGAGCTGTGTATGTAGAGGTGTCTACCACTTTTTATTAACAAAAAGAGGTAGAAAGTAAGATTTTTGGACATGCTGTAAAACTTAGAGATATCAGCTGTGGTTCATTCTTTCTGCAGAGTGAGACAATGGTGAGGTGTATAAGTTAGTGGTCACTCATTCTGCTTAAACATCCCTTGGTCACTGTGGAACAACTATTACTTTAAATATTGACATTTTTATAAGAATTATTAGTAAAACTATGAAACAACTACAATACTGCTAAAAAAAAAAACAATTTAGAAGACAGCAAAGACATACAATTTAATGAAAAAGATAACTAACTGTGGTTCTTTCCTCTTGCAATTTATCCCAACCTTACAATATGTTTTTAAAAATAACATAAAACAGGATGATGAAAACACTGCTAACCTCCCATTTGCTGCATTCATTTTATTTACCATCACTCTATGAAGTTTGCCAAAAGGTAACATGGATTAAGTTAATACACACCACGGTACGTTTTATCTATAAAGCCATTGGAAGATTTCCGTCTGAAGGGCCAGACTTCAGTGGTCACAGACCGGCTGTGTGCAGCAGTCCTCTCCGGCTCCTCCTATCTTACTGATCACATCAGATCAGCATGCTGGAGTGTTTTTGTCTGGCTCGGTGGGTGGGCAGACTCCATACATGTCTCCACTGATGCAACAGCAGCACCTGATCAATCACCCAAGGCACGTCTTTGGGGACACATCTTAAAAGGAAGGGAGGGACCGAAGAGTGGGGTGCCATCACTGGAGTAGGGGTGTCTTGTTTGCATGCAAGATAGTAGGCAATGCATCAAAAAATGACAGCTTCCCCATTCTTCCTTAAATAAGAATGGTGAGACTCTTGCTGGCTGTGCCTTAACTTTAATCATTCATCTAAATAAGTGTTGCAGAAGTCTGCTACAGGAGGGGCTGCATCACCAAGCAGGCTGCCATGGGCGTGGAGAATATGAGAACTGACGTTGTACTCCTGGATTTCTCATTTGTAAATGTGTAAACATATATTTGACTCAGATTGAAAAAGCAAAAAAAGCCCCCCCCCAAACCCCACTCCACCCACACTCTTCCCCTCCTTCACATATTTATGTATTGAAAGAGTTTGAAATTCATCGAGGTTAGACTAAGCAAGAAAGGTTCGGAGTAGGGCTCTGTCGCAATGAGCGACATGTTGAGCAGCTAAGTGACAGTGATTGATGCCCTCTGTGTTTCACAACTTATCAAGCGCATATACACACACACACTCTGCAAAAGATAAACAGCAAAAACACTGGAGATAAATAAAGAATCAAACGAACACAAGGGACTGGCAAAGAAAAAAAAAAACAACCTATCTGCATAATGAATAGACGAGATGGAGAGAAACAGGGAGAATAGAGGCAGAGATTCCCAGCGGGTGAAACTGAGCCTGGGAGATGTCAGTTGGGGAGGGATACAGGGACACATGGGCTTGTGACGACTCCGACAAGTCACCCAGGCGGCAAAATAAAGCCGGGCTTCCTCAGATTTGTTTCCAATGCTCATCAGTAGGAGAGCTGGATGACGGATGGACTGGCACTGGGCGCAACGCGAGCGTGTCAGAGTTACTCACCATAATAAAGACCTGCTCTTTTTCTTTCCATTCGCCTTCCCTTTTTTTTCTCCAACCCCTTTGCAGGCCTGCTGCCTACAACCAATTTCATTTCATTTCAAGCTGCCTTAATTTGTGTCTTATGCTTGTCCTATGTGCTCTTTCACTAATTCACAGCATTTAGGGTATTGAAACTGGTACGTTTTCATGCTTGCTAATAAGTATAATGCTACAATCATTTCCCTTCTTCTTTTGTTCTAGATCTTGTTTACTCCATTACCTTCTTCCTGCTTCCTTCCTTCCATCTATGCCTGAATGGATCATAATTACTTTTAGCCCCATCCTTCTCCCATCTTTAGTCTAATTTTTTCCTCTTTTTCTCTTGTCTCTACTTGACAAAAATTTTGCTGCCCACCCCAGATTTATCCCTGATCCTCATCTTTCCTTAAATATTTGTTTCCTTTATTGTCTTAATATTACAGAACATTCGCAAAACTAGAATTTCTTTATCATATTTCTCTAGTTTTAGTTTAGTTTTCTAGTTTGTCATTTTTTTTCCTAGTTTCTTTAGTTACAGTTCTCCATATGTCATTTTAGCCTTGATTTAAGCTTTGTTCCTGATGTCTTTCCTTCATCTTTAATTCCTTTATTCATTATTTTTCCACCACCCTGCAATCCTCTCATCTTCCTTTATTTCCTTTTTCTTGCATCTTTCCATTTCATCATCCTCCACCAGGACAACAAGACTATAATAATAACCAGCTCCTGATCCTTACACCCCTCCATTCCCTCCTTGATATTTCATCTCTAATTGCATTTCCATCCATCCATCCATCCATCACGACAATCTTCTGGTAACTCTTTCCTCTGTTTGTTCCAGTTATTATCCTTAATTCTGTTCTTGCATGATTTTGCCCTCCCTTCCTTCTTTTTTCCTCCATCCTCCATCCTTCTACCCATCCATGCTTAGAACTCATTCCACTATCCTCCTTACCGGCTTTTTTCCTGTCCTTCAACCCATCACTGACTAAACGTGAACAGAATTATGACTTGATCAAGATCCTTCCTCAGTTCCACCCCCTCGTTCTTCCTTTCTTTTTTTTTTCTCATCCCTGTATCCACATGTTACACTCTGACTCGAAATGATGAGATAAATTAAAGTATATATAAAGTATTAATTAAAACTAGCATATTTGGAGACAAGATTGAAAACCTTTGTATGAGTTTAACAGATGTTAAATCATGGATTCATAATAATAAAAATGTCCTAACCATGATGAATGTTAGCATGAATTCAGTCCCTTCCGCCATACACTTAATAACAAAATCACTTGGAGTA
>VUQI01029781.1:0-10657 GCA_015106735.1 Paratilapia polleni | reverse complement strand
AAAAAAAAAATTCATTAAAAAAAAAAAAAAAAAGAAAAAAGAAAAAAAGAACTATGGTCCATTTTCAGACTTTTTGCATGAGTGTAAATAACTACTACAGCAGATCAGCAAATAAAAATAAATAAATCAAATAAACAAAACAAAGGTTTAACTAACAGACAATTTTACTCAGCTGGAATAGATTTGCAAGTTCAAACAATTACCAAAGCAGTTCGTTAAGTTAACAAATCTAAATCAACCAAGCAAAGATAAGGGTTTACACAACATGGAACATTTAATCTGGATAACATTTGGTCATGTTTATTTTTTGACAAAAAAAAATATAAATAAATAAAAAATAAGGCAACCTTTTCTTTTCTTTTTTTGTTAACAACACGTTAAATTTAACAGTATTCATACAATTCCTCATTCTTTTTATTACCTCCCTCTCCATTACTTATAGTCCAGCATCTCCTCCTGCATTTGCACATCTACTTCCCATGGCCAGAACATGACTAACTATTGATCCTTTTTACTTAATTACTTCCACTCTTTCTCCATCCTTTCTTTCTTACTTTCCTCACACTTCTATTTTTCATCCTCTATTCTTTCACACTTCTAAGATCCAGCTGACTTTTGGGATAGCTTGACAAAAAAGGAATACTACATGTTTCCATGTCTGGTCCTCCCCTGCCGTGAAGGATGCTCTCCATGTGTTTGGGGCCTAAGCCGAGTGGGGCTGAGTGGGGCCAAAGCTCAAAACTGTGAGGGGATACATGGCTCTCAGGCTTGGGGCAGACTGTCTTCACCAGGGCTGATGTCAGAGTTAATTGGAAAGAAAACAGTGGGAGGTGCCAGTGAATAAAACCCCTCAGAAATGCTGACAGCAGGGCACGACAACATCCCTTGTTCACTTCAAGGTTATGCACACACACAAAAACACACACCTGCTACTGAGGCTGAAGTGACAAGGTTCCTGTAGCATTATTAGCACAAAGAGCGCAAGGTTAGTTCCAGCATGACTAATTTGATTATAAAAAACTAAATAAATTCACACAATGGAAAAGTTAACTAAAGATATGATCCAGTGCATCCTTATACTAGCACACAATGTATAGAAGTTTTCTCCTTAGTTGCCTTCTAGTTGCCTTTGCCAGTGTATAAATCACCCTGCTTCAAGGACGCAGCATTGGGACCCCTAACTGGGATCTTTCACATCTACCATCTGGATGCAGAGTGCTGACCAGCGGCCCTGCTCTCATTCTGTTCCTCAGGACGAGATGGGGGGTGGGTGTATACTGTAGCTAGAAACCCAATCAACCCAACAACTGTTCATATGAAATCCTTTCTAAAGATGAAGAGGAGTCGAATTGTGCAGTAATGATATTTTGAGAGGGAATGAGGAAGAGAGAGACAGGGGCCAGAACAGAAAAAAAGAAAGACAGAAAACCTGTCAGTGTCTGCTCATCCAGAACTGTCCGAAGTATTCATTCACACGCTCCCTCCCTCTTTTTTCCCCTCTTTGCTCGCCCTCCTCCAGAAACTGCAGTGTTCCATCATTCGACTTAGTTTCACACTCTGAGGCCCAATATCAAAGTAGATATGAAGCAGAGAAACATAGGATTGTCTTTCCACAGACAATTGTGTCCACTGTGTTTATTTGTGTCATGCTATCCAATGGTGTAAGTAGGCCTATATGTGGGCCGCCTGTCTGCTGTCTTTCCATCAGGCTGAAAATATTACTGAGTACTGCTCTCTCTCTTTCTCTCTCTCTCTCAGACAGGACAGTCACTTTGGTTCAGCTCAGGTAATCTCACCTGCTGGGTGCTGCTCAGTGCCTGATCACTTAGTCACTGTCAACATCCAGATGTATACACACACATGCAGGTTACCACACATGCATAGGACTGTGTGCACCCAAAGGACAGATACACATACAATAAAGCACAAATGTATCACAAAAGGCCTAACAGAAAGCTTTGACAGACAAATAATGAAAGTGAGAATCTGTCAGTCAACACATACATTAATCCTATTATCAATTAGGGATGCACTAGTCAACCTTTTTCCAATACCAGTACCAATACTTTAGGTTTGGTTATCTGTGGTGTTAAAAATATTAAACCTCACTCTGAAGAAGAGACTGGGAATCTTTTTTTTTTTAATGTGTAGGGCAACACAAGATAAACCTAACTTAAATTAAACATTTCTTTCCAAACTCAAACAAATAAATACATTGCAGCACAACCAGTGCAGCGCCCACAAATAGGCCATTACCCATCCTCAGGCTCACTGTGAAATCACCTCCTCACACATACGTAGCATGTGGAGTAGAGCTCACAAGGACAGATTAAGTGTAATGATATTAATCGAATTGACGACAATACGTTATATTACTGTAAGTGCAATTAAAGCTTCCCAACAATGAGTAAGAGTGAAGATAATGAGAGAGAGCGAGCAAGAGAAAGAGAGAAGCTGACAGGGAACTTACTTTGACGGTCAAGTAAAAAAAAAAGTTTTGCAAACATACAAATAAAAGATGTTGACGTCTCAGGCATCTTTGCTGTTAGCCTCCTTCATGCCGTGTTAGCTCCTCTGCTAGCAGCTTGTACACTGCTGTCTACATGAGATATTTTAAATAGAGAACAAAGAATTGGACTGAACAGACCAGCCCGATTGATCTGCTTGTTGTCACGATAGCGGATCCAGTGTTTTGAGTGACGTTTGAAATGATACACAATCAAAATATTTGATCAGTGTATCCCTACTGTCAATATATATAAAACAAAATATCAATATATCAGAAATTTTGAAAGCAATGTCATTGGAGTAATGAAGTTCAGTGGGGCAGGAAACATGAGAAGTCAGGTTATTTATCACTGAAAATTGCCACAGCAAGCATGGTCATTTAAAGGTGAACCAAGAAGTTGGTTTATATACTCACCAGTTTGACTTCTTTGTAACCCTAATGTCAGCACTTAACTATGCAGGTTCTCGAAACAAAATCTACAAAAACAATGTTCACAAACCATTTTTTATCGATTTTTAATAGACATAACATCAACATTTCAGCAAAACTGCTTGTAACTCACTGTAAAATATACATTATATTGTCATATTGACCTGCTTAAGTGTTGCGCCACAGAAAACTTACAACAGTTGAATCTCCCGAAGATTTGTATAAAGGGAAATTTGGCATTATGTGTGATAGCTACATTTGTATTGCTGACCAGCCTATTTACACTGCTTGTGTGGATTCAAGAGTGATAAAAAGCTATGGACAGAACAAGTCTTATGACTAATAGTCTAACAGGATCTGTGGTTCAATTACACTGTGGACCAGCTCTAGTCTGTCCCTGGGCTAGATGCTTTACTGGAATAACTAAGACACACACAGACATATACAGAAGCACACACCAGAGTGCACAAACACACAGCCTTTATAAATGTGATGTCACTGACCAAAGGACAGCAGCACTGATATATTTCTCTGGTTTCTTCCTTAAAGATATGTCCAAAAGAAACGTATTGGAAGATTGGATATTGGCACTATCTAAATGAATGTTTTCAGGCCCTGGGGAGGCAAAGGCTCACTGCACCGTCTGGGTCTTTAAAAATCAGGGGACAGATGATGAAAAGCTTGGCTGATGCAGTTTATCCACAATGTGAGAAAACAGAGGAAATGAACAGTGACCTGGGCCGTCAAATCCCTGCTGTTTCACAGAACTCTTGGATTTAGTAAACGTGAATCTTGACTGTTGTTTCAAGTGAATTCACTCTCTCACTCAGCTGCTCGCTGGTCTTTTGTAAGTTTGAGTCCAAGGACTCATACTATTTTGCATCTTGAGCAAACAAACCTGATTAACTGAAAGATTTCAATGACATTATGACCTGTGTAGCACAGCCTCAGTTTGAACAATATATTCTTAAAAGGCAAACGAGCTTATAAAGCCAGTTTGGCCTTGGCATTCACAGAAGAAAAACTGATGGTCGCTACAAAGCATGAGTAGAATTTTCTCGCGCTCCCCTACTGGTCCAACCAGTCGAAGAATGACAAAACCGAACCAAATGACATGCCCACACAAACACCCACATGGCACAAACACAAGACAGGTCTAAAGATCTGGTGTCTTTCCAGAGCAGATGGGTGGGTTGGATAGGGGTGTGGGGTGGGCCTGGTGGGTGGGGGGTGCAGGAGAGCGTCAATCTGTCATTTCTAACAAGCCAGGAGACTTGGAGCCAGGGCAGGTCACACACACATACACACACGCTCGTCGTCCTTACGCAGGCGTCACATTCCAACTGTGGCATTCCTGCTAATTAGAACACAAATTAATGATCCAAGCAAGTGAGACAGGCTGGCTCTCCCTCCCTCTAGTCAACATTTAGCCTTCCTCCAAGTTCCCGCTTCCTCTGTGCTGGCTCTCTCCATTTTATTTTGCAATTCTCCCTTTCTTTTTTAAAATTTTTTCTCTTTTATGATGTTCTACATTGCCTCTCTGTGCTCTTTTTGCTCCTCCAAAACAGGTGAGAGAAAACAAGCTGTTTCTAATCAGTTAAGTAAAGCAGACGTCATATGATAAGATTATAGACAAAACCAGGTGGAAGATGGCTGTGGCACTTCTCTTCTACTCCAGTGTTTAACCACGTGAATAATGTATGGCTTGGATTTATTTAAGGACTTAAACAAGGTAAATAGGTACTTTGAATATGCTGAAAATATGCTGAAAATAAATCCATTTTGACAGACACCTCAACTTCTTTTAGGTTCTATGCTGTTATCAGCTGCACCAAATTAAAAAAAAAAGGGAAACAAATTGGGTAAAAATTAAATCGATGTTTCTAACAATATTCACTTAATCTATTTGTTTTTTCAGCATGATGAAAAAAGATTGATCAGTCATCAATGAAGAGCAAATGGTCTGCCTACATGGGATAGGTAAGTGGCCAATCTTTCAAGCTTCATACTCATATTATTTTGGTTAATATTCCACAGTATTGTGCAATTTTAGATTTCTCTTGATTATAATGCAAGAAATATGACAGATTATTTATAGGCATACATGAAACTAACATATAATCCCTGCTGTGTTTGACTAGCTCCTCTGCACAACACTTTGACGTGACTTTAATACATGTTTTCAGTAATTTCCTGTCCACTATTATAGACCAAGTCGAGTCGGTTTCAGTATGTGTGTAAAAGGGTTCATTTTAACAACAGCAGCACTTGAAAGTTTGATTTGCCTGTACATTTGGAGAATTTTTTATGATGCTGCCAGATAAAATGAAACTTTTAATAAAGCCTGTCAGATAGTAAAATCATAATCTTCCTCTGCCTCTAAAGCCTGCATCTTTTCTCCCTCTTACATTAATTTTCCACTAGCATTATTGTGAAATAATCAGTGCATAACTTGTAGAAACAGTGAAAAATGGCCTGTATAACTTGCTGAACAATTGCTGCTAGTTCCCTCAGAGCTCCACCGCTGAATAAATTGCTTGCTCTTTGATTGTATCTGTTTGTATTCCTTCAGAAAGAACAGTGATAAATTCCGGGGCAAAGTCACAGTCAACAACAACAGCAACAGACTCAATCCAGCAGCACTCTTCAGTGACCAGGACACCTTGCCTATGATGCATCAGTGGAGGCTGACCTTGAGCGCTTAGTATTAAGGTCAGCAAGCATCATTAGTTCTGTTTCCCTACTGCAAGGCTAAGAATAGGAACACGAACACAATCACTCAGTCATCACTCAGTCATCATCTGAATATATCTTTTCTTTTTTAGATCAGGGTTTGCTGGAATGACTAAAACAATTAAACATCTTGCTGTAGTGCATATGAGCTTAAATGGGATTAAATCAGAATTAGAACAGTCAGTTCTGAATTAAGCGTAGTTAAACTATTAACATTATCCATACCAAATCAAAATGGAATCAGTATGCCTTTAATGTCTGCATTTTCTCTGATAATGAAGTCAACTTTCTCCTTTTTTGTCATTCTTTGTCAACTGCCTCTTCAACATGATTTTACATGAACAGAACTGGTCATGTTGCTACATGCAGCATATACCTATGATTATTGTTAAATTGTGTCTCCACGTCAGGTCTTGTTAGAAAAAATTTCCCTGAGGTAGTTTTTCAAGGAGTGAAGTTGAACTGCTTTGATTTATTTAAATTAATAAATGATGCATCCTCTGCTTTTGAGTAAAGTATGCTGGAAAATAACACCATATAAGGCATTCAGGGAAAGTGTTTCTTTCTTTTTTTTCTTAACAAATACAAATCACCTGCCGTTAACAGCTCACACCCTCCATCTCTGTTTCCTTCGGTCCCAGTTGGGGCTCTGGCTCACAATCAATACCTTTCACAGCTAAGCCAATCTGCAATAATAAAAGCATTACAGACAGGGAAAAATAACATCAAATCTTATTAAATATGGGAGATAGTCTCTTCCTTTCTACTGCATGTCTTCCTGTCTCTTGTTGCCTAGGTGATCAGGAAACTGCTCCATTGGACAGATCATAGCTGTTGGCATGATCCCTTAATGTTGGTGATCAACAGGCTCAGGATCAGGGCCGGTATTGTGGGTTACAGGTAGAGTTTGGAGCTTAGCATTCTGCTCATCTCTCCTGCCAGCCATGTATATTTCACAGGATTGTCTTTTATATTCAGTCTGTGGCTCAGTGGAGCACTCATCTTTATTTCATTTTGTGGCATTTTTTAATTTTAGCTAGAGTTTTTTTGCACTCTCCTCCTCCTCTTCCTCCACTCCCTCCATCCTTCCTGACAACCCCCTCTGCTGACTGAATCAGTAATGACATTATGCATCTTGCACTCTGAAGCTTTCAGCAAAGCAAACACTAACTTCTAGCAATTCAGTTTCTGCCCTTACTGCACCAAGACTGGAAAAGGGTGAGATCTGCACTGTGTCCATTTTTTTTGTCCCACTCACTGTGCCAACTTTTGTCACATTAATGTACAGTTACAATACAGTAATTTCATTCAACAGAAAATTTAAAGTGGACCTATTATGCTCATTTCCAGCTCTATCTTTATATTCTTGGACTCTATTCTTGGTCTTCTCCTGAATGATTAGTGTCGCCACTAAGAAAAAAACCTATGAAGAAAACTGTTACATCAGTGCTCATTTTGTCCGGAAAGTCTAATCTTTTCAAGCTGCTACAGCATCTCCTTCTTTATAATCCAGGAATCTCTGAGATGCTGCACAGATATATCATTGAAATGGCGGTATAGACTGAGTCACTCATACAATTCTGTCTCCAACCTGGCAGTGCCAGCTGCACTGCACATGTCAAGTTCAAAAAATCGTGAGGTGCACAACAAGCCAACATGACACCAGACGTTAGGCTGCATGCAGGCAATAGCAAACAGTGGCAACAACAGCAAGCATAAACTGGCCATAATGCCATCAGTTTCTTCTGATTGACTGCCCCTTGCAAACAGAAGGTTTGAACAACATGTGAGAGTGGCTTCTGTGCTCACTGCTCACACCCAGGGGTGTACTATATTAAGGATAATCCCTCTCTGTGATAACATAAAGATCCAAGACGAGAAAAAAAAAATGTCCAAAAACTGGCTGACCTGACCTCACCTTTTCAAACTTTGAAAATGTTTAATAAACACACCCACAACTGAAACAGTGTATAAAAAGCATTCCAGGTCCACTTTAAAGAAAATGCTGCAGATTTATTAAAAGGTCATTCCGTCATTCAAAAAAACAAAAACAAAAAACAAAAAAAAAAGAGACAAAAAAACAAAAACAAAAGAAAACACACACACACATACATTTTGCTACATACTCTAGCCACACAGATACAGATAGGTTTGGTTTCATTTTCTTAGGCTTGAAGATTTCTGCCAATGAGAACTGATATAACTGAAATGAGTGGGATATGGATTGACATGCTTACAGCATGAAAAAGGTTGCAAGCCAGACTCAAAGTGGGGACTGTGAAAATGTTAAGACCAGTGAAAGAACTGTGACAGTTCTTTACTTATGTGAAAGTAGACATTGCACTCTCTCTGGAAAATACTGCAC
Source organism: Paratilapia polleni (assembly GCA_015106735.1). Lineage (NCBI taxonomy): Eukaryota > Metazoa > Chordata > Actinopteri > Cichliformes > Cichlidae > Paratilapia > Paratilapia polleni. Next base: position 2,621 of record VUQI01029781.1, on the reverse strand, counting down.
TGCACTGAGTAAAAGTACACACAATGGAAGCAAACTTAGATATGATACAATGGATAATTACTGCTGATGGATGGATTATATGTAAGCAGTCTGTGGCTGAGGTGGAGTTATTTAATTTATAAATGGGTAATATTACTTGTTGATCATATTTCATATATTCATAATAGGCTTTTAAATCTGCAATTTGTAATGTAATTAGTAATTATTCCCTCTTAAATGCAGTGAGGCAGAAAAACAAACTAGTATAAAACACTTAAGTGAAGTAGGTACATTCTCCAACAAACTGAAATTAGGAACAAAGACCATATTTTCACTCTGTCCTGCTTTAACCCCACATAATAAGAATGAATGAATGTCTTATCCCCAGTGTAGATATGGACTTTCTTGTACAATTCTTAGCTATAAACCTTTCCAACGTCCTTGGAACAACTCTGAAAGGCAACAACAATTTTCAGATTGTCTCATTTCAGTAGGTTTGGTGTCAAGGGAGCGATTAACCCACAAACAAACCAATCTAACACACTCTGTTAGGTTTGCCAATACATCCTCAAGTCAATACAGCCCGCCGGCCGCTCTTTATTTACACATTTGTTTGTGGTCTTGGTAAAGCTGTTTACATCCCTGTTGGGCCATCCCAATTAGCTGGTAATTGAAAACTAAACTGAAAGTGAGCCGTCTTGACAGTGCCAGAATTCTTACAAATCCACATCAAGTCAAATTACAACGAAAGTGCAGCCAACTAAAAATTATACAACCGTGTTTACAAACTGTTGCATTTATTATACCAAAACAGTGTGAAATAGCGAGAATTCAGTAAAATAAAACTGAGTGTGGAGTTTTTATTTTTTTTGACAGGGAACACTACTGCTGGGGCACCACCTTTTGATTTGATTTGAAGTCATGTCAAACTTCTAGCTGCCTTTTTCTCACTTTTTGAAATACAGACTTTGGTTTTGAGTTATGAAAACCTTCTTCTAAAACTAGCATTTTTAAAATAAGTCCAGTAAATAACCTTCAGTAAGCACTAAGACTACCTGTAATGCCTGACAGAGGAAAACCTTTCTGTTATTATGATATATTATTATTGGCTATAGTTTTTCCTTCTTCTGTAAGGCAATACATACTGTACATTGTAAAAGTAAAGTAAAGTCTCAAGTGGCAAATGGCTCTCAGTTACTGTGACTTTAAGATCATAATAACAACTCTAAAGAGTAAAAAGGCAGTCAAAAAAGTTTGCTTTAACAATATGTATTTTTTGACAATTTCAGATTTGATACTACATATGGCATACATTTTTCAGTCTTGTGAGTTAAAATATATGCAAATATATACACTCACTGGCTACTTTATTAGGTACCCATTGCTAGTATGGGGTCGGATCCTCTTTTGCCTTCAGAATTGCCTTAATTCTTCATTGCACGGCTTCAACAAGGAGCTGGAAACATTCCTCAGAGATTTTGGTCCATATTGACACAATGGCATCACAAAGTTGATGTGAATCCATTGATGTGAATCTCCTGTTCCACCACATCCCAAAGGTGCACTATTGGATTGAGATCTGGTGACTGAGGAGAACATTTGAGTACAGTGAACTTATTGACATGTTCAAGAAACCAGTTTGAGATGATTTGAGCTTTGTGGCATGGCACATTATCCTGCTGGAAGCAGCCATCAGAAGATGGGTAGACTGTGGTCATAAAGGGATGGACATAGTTTAAACTATTTTCAAATGGTACTAAGGGGCCCAAAGTGTGGCAAGAAAATACCCCCCACACCACCAGCAGCCTGAACTGTTGATACAAAGCAGGATGGATCAATGCTTTCATGTTGTTTATGCCAAATTCAGACACTACCATCAGCAGAAATCAAGACTCATCAGATCAGACAATGTTTTTCCAGTCTGCTATTTTCCAATTTTGGTGAGCCCATGTGAATTGTAGCCACAGTTTCCTGTTCTTAACTGACAGGAGTGGCATCAGACGTGGTCTTCTGCTACTGTAGCCCATCAGGTCCAAGGTTCAACGTATTGGCGTATTATTCAGAGATGCTCTTCTGCATATCTTGGCTGTAATGAGTGGTTATTTGAGTTACTGTTGCCTTCCTATCAGCTCAAAGCAGTCTGGCCATTCTCCTCTGACCACTGACATCAACAAGGCATTTTCTCCCAGAGAACTGACGCTCACTAGATATTTTCTCTTTTTCTGATCATTCTCTGTAAACCCTAGAGATGGTTGTGTGAGAAAATCTGAGTAGATCTGCACTTTGTGAATTACTGAGACCAGCCCGTCTGGCACCAACAACCATGTTCAAAACCACTTAAATCACCTTCCTTCCCCATTCTGATGCTTGGTTTGAACTTCCACAGGTCGTCTTGACCATGTCTACATGCCTAAATGCACTGAGTTGCTGCTGCGTGAGTAACTGATTAGATGTTTATGTTAACGAGCAGCTGAACAGATATACCTAATGAAGTGGCCAGTGAGTATATGAGTACATATTTACAGTGGTGTGAAAAAGTGTTTGCCCCCTTCCTGATTTCTTATATTTTTGCATGTTTGTCACACTTAAATGTTTCAGATCATCAAACAAATTTTAATATTAGTCAAAGACAAAGTAAACAC
>VUQI01029779.1:0-15543 GCA_015106735.1 Paratilapia polleni | reverse complement strand
TTTAGTAGCAAGGAAATTTCAAGACTGGACTTATTGCACAGGTGGCATCCTATCACGGTATCACGCTGGAATTCACTGAGCTCCTGAGAGCGACCCATTTTTTCACAAATGTTTGTAGAAGCAGTTTGCATGCCTAGGTGCTTGATTTTATACACCTGTGGGCATGGAAGTGACTGGAACACCTGAATTCAGTGATTTGGATGGGTGAGTGAATACTTTTGGGAACATTGTGTGTGTGTCGAAAGTAATAGTTAGTTAGTTACACAAAATTTTACAGTAGTGACACCATCTCCTCAGTGTTAGGGTCATTTATGCTTTCGTGGGAGTTAAAAATTTATATTTTTTACAAAGTTGATGTAAATTTTAAGTTTTAACCTCTTGCTTCATGCCCTAAGTTTCCTTAAATCTCTTGCATAACATTGGCAAAGAACAACCAAGTTATGGTCTTAATGTCAAAAGTTAGAGTAACAGACTTGTGTCATTGCTAGCTAAATGCTAACTCACAATAAAAATGTCAATGTGCTCATACTGATCACATATCATGTTTACCATGTTCAGAGTATGGCATGCTAAAATTAGCTACTGAAAACACAAAGTAGCCTACAGTTGTTATTTCATTCATTTTGCAGGTATGAGGTTAGCCTGGTCACATTAGCTAATTAGCAGCTTAGCATACAAAGATAGAGTCAGAAGACCACCGAAAGCTATAAGGAATAAATCTTTTGGGAAACATGAATGCAGCTGAATCCACCAAAGCCTGGACCAAAATGGTGGACCCATCAAGTGACTGACTTTTCCATAACAATACTGCTAGATAAATTAGGGTTCTTTTTGTGAAATACTTATTTCTTATTATCTTATTATACACTTAATATCTCTGTAGGTTTTAACTTCAGTGAAATGCACATTGTGAAAAACACAGCTACCCAACATTAATATAATCTCTTTTAAACATTATTAGTTAATATCGTCATAAATCGTTTTTACTTATGTGTTAAAGGTGACTGCTAGCAAACACTCCTGGGAACTCCCTGCAACAGCATTGTAAAGACCAATTTATTCAGTCCTGAAAATATTTGAGCAAGAAATTTCACCATATAGGAGAACTGTTTTCAAACAATTGCATAAGTTTCCTTTACAAGTACAAAAAAACTGACATTTAAAGTGTCATTATGATTCCCAGAGAATCTGACGTAAGCCTCGTGTGTCAAGACTGTGTGCTGGGTTCATCCTATACCTGGAAAGGTGTGTTGATGCGGCTGACCAGAGTATCCAAGATGTGGACGCTCTCGTGACGGTGGAGGAGGATGAAGGAGAGGAAGGTCTGCAGCAGTGCCGGCTCTGTTACACTTCTCAGGAAGAGGTCCAGGTAAGCTGTGGTGGTCATCACCTCCTCTAGGGTCAGCTTTACAAGGGTAGGAATCAGTCAGTAGTGACTGTGTGTCATTGTGTGTGTGCCAGAACACAATTTGTTGAGTATATGACCTACAATTGTTCTGTTCTGCACTGATTCAAGCAGGTTTTGTGTATTAAATATTACGGTATGATTCAGTATTCAACTAAGAATATTTACACCATTCCATAAACTCCAATACCAGGACTTGTAACATCACTAATAACTCTAATTAACAAGATAATAACTATGTCTTGATTTTTTTTAATCTGACTGGTTTTCCTTTTTACCTTTAGACAGAATCAAGTTTCCAAGATTTTCTGTTGACAGTCTTTATGCTAAGCTAATATTTAACGGATGACAATGGATGACAATGGATTCTCTTTCAACTGTTGTTGTGATTTGGCGCTATATAAATAAAATTGAATTGAATTGGTATTGCCAACCTTGTGGAGTGCTGGTGCAAGGACAGGCACAAGGAAACCATTGTAGATGTAACTAACCAGCTGGTCTCTGATATCAGGGTGGGCCACCTGGGAACAGTCAATATCAGGGGACATGACAAACGTGTAGTCAGGCAGGAGGCTGCAGCCATTTATCACATGTAAATACATTTTTCATGAGGCAGAACCTTTGTTCACCTGAATAACAGCGTTGCAGAATTCCAGCGAGTTGAGAAACTGGATGAGTGACGGCATCTGGAGCCAGTCCTCTTTGTGCAGGCAGTGCCACTCTTCATTGGGAACCTCCAGTTTGGTGGGCAGAGATGAATACAGTCCACTCAACCCTGTGGCCAGCACCTGAGGGGAGAGGAGACTCAGCACTCTAAGATGTTAGCAGATTTGGGGCTGTTAATTAAACTGGTCAGTTTCACCCCTTTTCTACTGGTAAGATGACAGCATGTCAAATAGTTCTGTTTTTTTCTTCCCTTTTTAAATCTGTTCTCTGGTCATCTAAAGTTTTCCTCAGCACCACAATATGGTTCACATTTGTGGTTCTAAGTGGAATTTACTTTTAGAGAACTTTTAGAGCGATTTTCCTGAAATGTGGTACAACTGGGATCCCCAAAGAATGAAGAATAACTTTCTTTCATTGAGTCAAAATGTCTAAAATAACAACATTCCCATCAGCCTGAGCCAGTGAACATGGAAAAAACACAGCAAGCTGGCACTGTGACTGCAATTTACCAAGCTGATGACAGCCTTTAGCTCAAAGGATAGCTGTGCCTGCCTACAACCTCACAGAGCTGCATGGCTATGTGCTTTTATTATTATAAAATAATCTGTGTTGTGCATTTAATAGTACCTATAGTCTGTGGTTCTGCTATCCCAAAAAGGGGATAGCACATTGTTTTAATGCTAAACTCTAATACAGTTGTGACTTCTCTAACTGCTGTTAGCCTTCACAGTAAAACTACACTATGAAAGACTGTTTACCTGCACCTAAGACTGTGCTGCAGTCTATTAAAAATCATTTGCCATAAACTGATTACAGAGAGAATATTATGGGCTTCATTAAACATTAATGAGGCAGTGTACCATATGGCAGAAATGATATATATTATACATACACATGTGCACATACACAGCTTCTCTGCTGTCAGTTTTACCTTTGGTTTCAACAGATTTATTACAGTGTTTTACTATCCACTTTTTAAGTTGCAATGCAAATGTAAGCGATGCAGCAGTCTACGTATCAGCCTGCTGCTTTCTCCTTGCACAGCGTACATATGGATTTATGCCTCCTATGGGTCAGCTCTGACACCTTTAGTAATATCTGAGCTGCAAAGTGTTCTGCATGTTACTCTAATTAATGTGTTAATTTCAAAATAAGATTCTGTCTTGTCCCTTAAGTTTTACATTGTAAATAACAGGAAGTACTTCACAAAACACAACAGAGCCTATACCAGCGCAGCCTAATTAAACTGTAAGATGAGTGCATTGTTAGTGTTGCAGTAACATACACATTCCCTACAGCATTATTCCACTGTGCCCTTCTTGTGGATGTCAGTGGAAGCAATTCAATTCAGACTCTTGTTGTTCAACTGGCATCACATTAAAACCTATTTTTCAAAACACTGTCTGCAGCTGTGGGTAAATGGCATTATTTACATGGGATTAGCTTGCAGCCGTGCTGTAATCTTATAAATGCCACACATTTTGTGCTAGATTTTTATTTATTTTTTGAGTGGGTCCATGAATTAATCTGCATCTGCTCTCTGACTAATTACGACACCCAGTCACAGAAATGTCAGGGAACAATAATACTAATGCTTGTGACTGAGTGGGATTATTTAGGAGAGAAAAATTGCTTTTACAACCAGGTTGAATTTTAAAGAAAGTGAGCCAGAGTCAATGAAATAAAAGCAAGATTGGGGGGGGGGGGGTAAAATGCAATTTCTCACTTGGGGACTGACCGGACAGAAATAGGTGTTCTCTGCAATGTGTTTGGCCACGCGCTCATTCTCAGCAGACAACGACATAATGAGCAGTAAGGCATCTCTGGCTTGCTGGCCCACTGTGCCCTCCCTGTGAATGAAGGGGATAAGCAGGGAGAAGATGAGGAAGTTGGTGGCTCCCTGATCCTCGCTGGTGTGGAAAAACAGCTCCAGAATTGAAGGGTCCTTTGCCAGAACGTAGCACAGCTGATTGAGCAGCAACACCAGCTCAGCTTCCACCGCAGGCGCCGTAGTGCCCGAACAGGAGGACAGCAGCATCATGAGTGGCCGCAGGATGGGCTTGTGATGCAGCAGAGGCTGGTGCGCCTGGCCCACCAGCATCTCATACATTTTCAGTTGCTCTAGTTTCATGTCGTCTGTGAACTCTCTACGGAGGCTCCACACAAACAGACGCTCCATCACGTTCTCCATCACCACAAACTCCAGGATGGGGCCCATGGCTCCAGCCTGACCGCTCTCCTCCTCCATGAGCAGGAAGAGCATGTGTTCCACATAGTTCTGCACTGCGTTTGCCTCGTCTGAAGGGATGGGGCCAAAACGAGGGCTGACACTAGAGCCAGCGGTGAGGTTGATGACACCGAGGGAGGGCAGGGTGGAGCTGCTGCGCAGGGGATCATGCTTTTCAAGGATCTTCACTACCTACAGTACAACAGAAAGGAAAAAAATATTATTTGAACTGAACGCAGTGAAAGCATTATAATTTTAAATCTTCATGCAAAAACAGAAAGGAATGGTACCAGATGTTATTAAAAAGATACGTTTGATTTTCAGTCGCCTGTCAGTAGTCAGACTAAAATGTAAATAGGTAAATAAAACACTCCTGTTATATTTGATGTAACCTCAAACTCTATCTCTCTAGGATAAGATGTTTATAAATCAGTAAATTCAGCCAGTACAGTGGAGTGGCTGATAGAAAGCCACATCACCAAGCACAGGTTAATACACCATTTGTGGAGGTCAACTCTTGACGTGCCGTCATACAATTGAGAGACACTCAAAAGAAACCTGCAAGACATCACTTCAGTCAGAAGTTCATTTTCAAACAGGGATGCCATTTTTCCAGCTTAAACGACTGCACATAAATCCACTTGCCTTTTTGATCACTCTGCACAATGACCTTTACAGATTGTCAGATTTTACAAGAGAAATAAATACAAGACTAGCAGGGCGCTAAAACAAGGGCATCCTCTGCCAAGCACAGGGCCTTATTTCACCGTTTTAAAGAAAGGGATCCAGCTCTGCTGCAAAATTTTATGGGTTCTTAGTTTGACCCTGGCTCCATTTCCTCCACCAGTTTTCATGAAATGCAGCTTGGCACTTTTTGTGTAATCTTGCCGTCAGACAAACACATACCAATGATCGTATACCTCCTTCACAGCTCTTGCCTTGGTTGACAAATATTACAAAAGTTTGGGTGGAACTGGATGAACATTTTTTTCATAGCCCATATATATGAGAAACACTGCTGCAGACTTTTGATGTCACAGAAGCTCAAAAAATATTCATAAAAGATGAAATTCTTAGATGTATAATGTCTGAAACACACTTTTCTACAAGATGTTAAAAAAAAGGGAATTCTACCACTCACAAAGCAGACAATATATGATATACTATAAATGTAACCTATAGTACAAGTCAGTATTTCTTAATATTACACACAACACTTGTATACAATGTTAAAGAATGGGGTACGCAATACAAACAGGTACAATCCTTTCCTTCTTCCAGACAGGCTAACTTGCAACAGAAGTGGACTGTAAATAGACCAGCAGCACTGTATGGATAAACTCACTTTGGTTGCACAGAATAAAACAGTCCTTTGTGTATCCAGTCCCTCCCATGTGTGTCTGTGTCTGCTGTGTAGAAACCAGTGTCACAATAATAGAGCCAGTGTCCCCAAGCTGATGCTGCTGCCATGACAATAACTGGCTGTGTATGAGATAACTGGGCATGGCTAATGGAAGCAAGAGAACAGAGTGTGTAATCCCACCCTTTGCCTGGTGGGGCTTAGCTCAGTGGAACAAGCCACAGGGATCAGTCCAGCTCAGGTTCTCCTGCCATTTCTGAAGTAACAGGAAGGAGACCTGGGATAAGAATTTCACTAACTGAACATACGGAAAGAATGGAACCGTGGTCATGGGCCACCTTATATTGGTGGTATTATGGTCGGTCGCAAAAGGGATCAGCATTTACAATGCTGCTGCTTTTTTGTTGTTTTTCAGTGCTTGTTGGTGGCTGTATTCTTTATTTTAAGATAGAACATGAGCCATACAGAAACGGTTAGTTGGAAACGTCTTTGAAAATGTGACCAAGAAGTAGGTCAGGCCAGATCAACATTTCCCCTGACGAGTCCTATAAATGAACGTGTTGGCATAACAGTGCCATAGATACGGGAGGATGTTCAGATGAAGGTAGCATCAACTTGCCAGCCTCCAGTGCCTCACTGTGTTTGCGCTCTGCTAAGTGTCAGATAGAGCAATTACAAGTTGGGTCATTCACAATAACATTTATGGTTTGGAGATCAGATCATCACTATACTTAATAATGAAAAGCCTCCTAACAGCAAATGTGAGTGAGGGAATAGAAGACAGCTGTTCTGACACAAATGTGAGCCAACACTTAACAGAAGCACATTCAAAAAATTCCCAGATTTTCTTGGTGACTGGAATGAATCAGAAACCCTTAGAGAATCACAGAGACCATCAACACACTGCCCACACTGTGGAGATTATAGTTAAAGATTGTTGCCAGAAACTGAAAAATCACTTAGCATGACACAACACATACAATGAGCTCTGTGAGAGCAGCTGATATGACCCACCACATGAACATAAACCTAACTGTTAGACTCTGAAACATGCAGAGCTTCTTGCACAGGGACAAGGTCATTACTTACAGCTGATTTCTGTGTTTTCTGAACTGAAACAAGTCAAGAGCACTCTTATAAGGCTACAGATTAACTAAGCATGAAAACAGGACTCTGCAGGGGTGGAGCTGTGCTGCCAGTTTGCCTGAAGGAAAACAAACTTTAATCTGGAACAAGGAGTCCAGTCCCTAGTTTCTGATTACTACTGTCGAATTTGAATGAAAAACATAAAACCAAGTGAAGACTGCCACATGAATCTTGATGTGTCTTGACGGGTTTAATATTAACTGCAGCAGGCTGGCTCCTTTTACTTTTACTTTTATGCATGTGTAAAACAGCTATAAACCTTCATGTGACCACACAATGGTTAGCATGCCATCGTGTTCAGAGTCAAATCATTATTAGTATCATAATAAAGCAATTCACCAGTTCCACAAATAACTTACCAAACCCATCTGACAAAAAAAAAAATCTCCACTTGCTGCATGTTATTTAACATTTCTGCTGAGATGTTTTGGGCAAAGAATTTCCAGGATCAATAATGAACATTTGCTAAAAGTAAGCCTAGCTCTGTGTTTTGTTTCAGCCAACTCCTTTGGGAAACATGTGGCTCCTAGGTTTCTGATTGCTACACTGTGTTCCCCAACTGTGTCTGTCTGCAATTTTTGTGCTGAGCAGGTAGTGTGCAGTGATTTTTTTTAAGAGTAGCCTCATTAAAAAACATTAACACCTGCATTGACAACTACAATTTCGTACAAATTTCGACAAAAGAAACAAAGATTCATTCCAGACATGATTTCAGCATAACACCACTTGGGGGGGATGGTTAAAATGCAGTTTTTCTACCACAAACTACTACAAAGTTGTATTTTCTTCTCTTTGTCTACAATTTCTGTCACAAACTGAAAATGTACAAAGTTTTAAATGCTTTACACAATGTGCTTCGTACTTCATTAAAAGGTTTATTATCACTGTGGTGTCCCCAAATGTTTCAAGTTAACACATCACTTCAGCTTCAGTAAGCTGCATATTAGACTGGCTTTACATCTGATCACAAAAGATAAAGCTGAAGAAGGGCATACAGAGTAGAGTTTAACAAAGTGTTTACCATCATGTGCCTATAAGTTTGCCTCGTTTTAATGAAACCAAAACTGGGATTCTGCTTGATTTTGACTGATTAGGGGTCAGACCTCACTCTGACAACCACAACTACAGATGACAGTTACCATCATGCTCCTCTGTGTCCTCATTGTCTGGCCAGTGCCCCCCGCTCATGTCAGTGTGTGCAGAGTTTGTTCATCTCCATGTGGGAGGAGTGGGATTAACAGGCTGCCAGGTCCCACGGGGGCGAACAGGGACACATGCTGCTGCAAAGAGCCAGGAGTCTGAGACTGTCGGCTTTTTACCGCCAAGATTCCCCTGGCCCTGACCACACTGCAGTTTACTGATGTGGGGAGACTACATGAGTCACTTTTTTACCTTCAGGTTTTTGAGGCAGAAGTTAAGCAGCATGCATGTCTTTATGTACTCACTTCATTTAATGGTGCAGGTTTATTATAATTTGTATGTAATTTAAACTAAACCTTTCCCAAATTGGGATTCTTAACCCTCTTTAATATATAAAAAGGGAAATGGGTACCTACCTGAACAGGAAGGAATAACTGATGACACAAAATAATTGTATTTTTAGTCACTGCTCTTTTAATGTGAAATATTAGACAGGTATACCCATATCAAGAGTGAGAAAATCTTAAACCAACTTTTCTTTAGCTGATGCTTGGACAACGTGTGTTTGGAAGAATATTTTTAAAGGAATACTTTGACAAAATTTTGATAAATATGCTAGTTTACATCGATAAATACTGCTCTCATGTACATGCTTTAAGGAGGAAGCTGAAGCATTTAGTCAATTAGCTTAGCATAGGAATGAGAAAAAGCTAGTTTTGCTCAGTCTTAAGTTCATAAAAAAAAAAAAAAAACACCCTCTAAAGTCATTAACTAATACACTGTATCTTGTTTGTTTAATCCACGTCAAACTGAAGTTTGAAAATGGCAATTTGTTGTTTTACTTGGACTTACAATCACCTCTTTTCCACCAGGCAGGTGCCAAGTCAGAGCCAGTGCAGCACCAGCTCCAACTTTGGAGAACCGACACACATTTCATCAGGTTTAGGAGCCAAACATTAAGTAGGGCTAAAGTTCACCAAGAAAACTCTCCCTACTGCCACTGTAGGAACCAAAAAGACAACCACAGACGACTTTGTGCATTGTAAACTGAACTATTACTTTAAGAGGTCAACAGTCGCTTCCTGCATCTGTAACCTGTCAATTATTAAATTCCAAAATGATAATTTAGAGCATTTTATGAAACTGATCAAACTCGATTTTCCAAGGTAATGATCTAAATTATCAACTAAAGTCAATATTTATGGTTAAAATCTGATACCAAGTTAATAGTTTTATCTTTTTTCATTCATTTGTAGGTGGAATGTTTTTTTAAGCTTTTACTGAGAGAGAACAGTGGAGAGACAGACAGGAAAGCAGAGGGGAAGACTCTGCTTTAAAGTAAATGGCCTCTGGCAGATTTGAAGCCAGGCCTCTGCAATAGCTTTACAGGATGTGGGTCGCCTGCTCAACCCGATGAGTTACACTGGCAGCCAAATATTTATTTTTCTGATTTTTATGAGGTTGGTGAGAATACTCCGGGTAACACCTACACTGTTTTCTTGTAAGACTTATCAAAATGCCGGTGACTTTTTCCCATGGCCCCTCTTATAGCCACTGATGTCAGTAACTCCAACGTTTGGACTACCGATTCTGTGGAGCCTTGCTGGTGCTAGCTTTCTTTCATTTTTGTCTGTGTACAGATTAAACAAACATGTTCATTAGCTTTAGAGGATTTTAGAGGCATACTGCTGAAATTAAGAGAACCAGGCAAGCTTTTGGTATGCAAAACTAAGCTTGGTGCAGTCTTCACATTTTACAGTAAACAGTTTTGGGAGTGTTAACTTGGTGCTGGCGTTTTACCTGAGCCCAGTGGTTCTTGAACACAATCATGCAGGTCTCTGGGTCCACCCCTTTCAAGACCAGAGACTGCCCATCACGGTTTCCATTGGCAACCATAGAGGCCATCATGGTGACCAGATCGCATGTGGGTTAAACCATGTCATAGGCAGGACTGGGAGGGCTTTCTCAGCTGCTTACTGGATGCTACCACAACCACAGAAAGAGGAATAATCACAGAAGACCTGAGGAGTCAAAAAAAAGGGAAACACAAAATGACATCATACACAAAACCACAAAAGGGTGCTTCATAAAATAGCAGCACAATGATATGACTGCTCTCCCTCTCTGCTTCTGCATGGCTGGCCAGCAGCTATGACAGGCATGCAGGAGAGGGAACAACAACAGGCAAAGTCAGATGACTCAGTAGAGGAGAGAAAGAGACGCATCAAGCTCGACTTTACAGTTGCCTGCTGCACTCTGCACTTCGGACTGAGCTGTCAAATCGCTTTTGGAATATCTCATACGCTCCCATTGGATTCCTGCAGGCCCCTTGACATCACTCTCATTACAGAAACATTTTATGACATCAGAAGGCGAGCAGCGACTGGGTGTGAGCTACTTTGGCCAAGTGTGGGATCAAGGAGGGTAAAGAAATAAAGAAGACTGTTAGTTTTGTAGATCAGATGTGATTTTGCCACGTCCTGTTTTTATTTCTGGATCTCAGATATTACATTTACAGTATTTATGAAAGTTCTGCTCACACTGCTTGTTTGGATGAAAAATATATACTATTTTAGCTGAAAATAGCTTAAGGGCAGCTCTGCAAAGCAGTTCCAACACTCACACTGGCACCATGGAAATTTGGAAGATGCTCACTTTTTCCCCCCAGAAAGGAACTAATTTGTCGTTTCCCTCGGAGAGGATGTTAATGGAAATATTCATACTGCCAGAACAAGACAGAAGTTTCCTTTGACAACAGTAGGAACAGAATGAGAATTCAAAACACACACATGTGAGCTGCTATAAAACCAAAACAAAATCGGTGATAAATCGAGTTCTCTGCTACACCAACATGTTTCCAGGTACAGGCCTGCACTTCACGAGAAAGGATGTCAGGATGTAACACAGATCCTGTTTCCCGTGTGTGCTGACAATTACTGTCATAGGATCCCTTTTCAATTTTCAACAATTGAAAAACAATCAACCAAACTAAGAGTCTACAGCATTGGCATGGAAAGTACTTTGAAGTAAAAACTCAACAAACAGAAAAACCAATTACACATAATACACAACAAGAGCAAATCAATACATTTAGCAATTTGATAACAAGTAGGTATCTGTCCACTTGAGTGGACAAGTTGTGGTGGCAGATCATTAGGATTCATTTTGGGGAATAAAAGATGTGTTCTAAAAATCCATCTGGCTGTTAAGATATTTCAGTGTGAACCAACTGACCGACAGAGCCACCCCTAGAGCCAAGCCACCAGCCTGGCTACAAACAAACTTTCCAGCAGCCAAACAGTGACATGCAATAGAGTGTTTGTCTGCGAATACTAACACAATGACAGGAACAAGTTAAGCAGTCCTCGTACCCAGGGCGATCTGGACTCTGTCACCACAGGGGACCAACTGTAAAACACACAGCAGCGGCACAACATGGGGCCAATTTACAGCTTCTAGTCCCAGCCCCTGAAAGCGTCTCTTGACGAATCACAGCTCACCCCCTTCACTTTGCCCCAGTACCACAGAAACAACTCCACCATCCAAGTGAGGTTAGGCTCACTTTGCTAGGCAAACTTTCACCATCTGCTTTCAGTTACGAGTGACTGCAGGCTGGTTAGATTCTTGAGAAGGAATGTGAAAGCAGCGTGGAGAGTGCGTGCTTGTAGGATTTCTTACCTTGCGTGAATCATCTTTAACTGGCACAGGTCAATAAGCAGACAAGGACCTCATTCTCCTCCTGCAGCACACACACACACACACACACACACACACACACACACGCACAAAAAGAGATATGAAGATATGTCAAGAGAGGAGCAGGAAGTGAGTGTCTGTGTGAGAGGCGAGGCATGGTGGGAAGTGACTGGACGTGAGTAAGCTGCTCTGAGCACCAGTTGGATGGAGATGAAGAGGAGGAGGTTACAGGGAGGGAGCGAGGGAAGAGATGGGAAGGAAAAGCAAGAGTGGGAGGGAGTAAAAATGAAAAACAGGCTGAGAGAAAGTCTACAGACAATGAGGAGATATAAGCACAAATTCAGACAGCGCGTGTAAAACAAAGATTAAGCGTACTGTATGTCAGCACTTAATATTCCTGTAAGAATTCATCTCTATCACATCCTTGTGATTACTGTTTCATGGAAGAATAACACAATTGTCCCTTCCAGTTAGGGCTGTGATGCAACTGCTGTCCTCAGCTGCTGCGAGAGGCCAAATGCCCTCTCTGGAACCAGCACCATCCATCATGTAAAACATGTCACTTGAGACAGCAGCCTTAAAACTGTCGGTGTCTAGAGGTCTAGGTTAGTTGTGCACATTATAATACTTATAACTAACGCCGAGTGCTTCTTTTTGCTCTATGTTGATGTTCTGAGCAGATGCAATTCAAAAATGTGCCTTTCTTGGAAAGCATGCAACCTTTGCTAAAGCGTGATGTCGTGTAAACAGCAAGCGTGAGAGGGAGACAGAGGTGATGGGTGTGTGTGTCAGTGTATGTGTGGGCGAGTATATGCATGAGTCCTCAGAAAAAGCACCAAACCAAGTGTTTGATGACTCTTCTTTAGTTCAGTTTTCCCCTAGCAGCACATTATATAAACCATCCATTGAGCTACACTCTGTTTAAAGCCACATACAAATAACATTGCGAGCAGTTCAGAGCTCTTCAACCTGTCGACAGGAGGTGTTTGTAAATTGAATTGCCAGCCTCAGGATTAATTATCAAGCTACATGAAGCTCACAGCTGCTCCAAATTTGCCTTCATTTTCCTATTTATAGCCTGACAGCAGGAAACAGAAAGTGGTTGCCAGGTTGGCAAACAGGCATGAGCTGCTGATTGTAAAAGTTGAATCAAGAATGGATTAATCATTTATAACTGGAGTGATAACAGTGCTCAGTAATCATACCTTCTAAAAAACAAAAAAAAAAAAATCAGATCAAGAGGTGTTAATTATTTTACATAACAAAGATTTATGGCTCCATCTTCACCGCTCACTTAAATTTGAATTATTTTTAAAACAAGGGAGTCAGTTAAGTGGGCTGGGCAATATATTGGCAAATGCTGACTTATAACACATGTCAGTGAAGTATATGCCAATAAGTACAGAGAAAACATGGCAGAAATATCTTTGAGGCAGTTTAGAAATTGCTTGTAATACACAGTGTCCACCTGAAACCACAAGCATTATTTGTCTATAAAAGTACTCTGGTCACTGTTTGAGATAAATGCTAATTCCAGCATGCTAATAGACTAACTAACAATTTGATGGCTGATGTTTGGTGTGTGTAATGTTTACCATTTTATCTATTACTTTTGTCTTTTTACATTTGATACACAGACTGAAACACACAGAGAGACACACACAGAGTAGACTGAAGTAACACCAGACTATCCCACAGACTGTGTATAAGTGATGGATGACATGGCTTCCTGCTCTGAAAAGTGAAGTCAATGCAAAAGTGCCTTAAACCTGCATTCTTTCTAATGACCAGCAGGGGGCAACTCCTCTGGTTGCAAAAAGAAGCCCTGTTGTACTGAGGTCTATGGGAAATTGACCCTTGGCTCCCCCTGTTGGGTAAACGCTTTCCTTCTGAGTTTTC
The DNA here is from genome assembly GCA_015106735.1 of Paratilapia polleni. Taxonomy (NCBI): domain Eukaryota; kingdom Metazoa; phylum Chordata; class Actinopteri; order Cichliformes; family Cichlidae; genus Paratilapia; species Paratilapia polleni. The sequence continues at coordinate 2,004 of VUQI01029779.1, read as the reverse complement.
ATTCCTAATCTCTAGTTTCAAGCCTTATTGAATACAGCATCATGTTCATTTTGAAAATTATGGTCCCCATTAGCATCAAAAAGGAGGATAAATCAAGGCTATGGACTGCCACTCAGTTTCTCTGTCAGATCCACACCTCACTCGTCGCATCCAGTTTCACAATTGGATATCAGCTGAAGGTAAGATGGTAAATCATTTCCTTCATTTCCTTCACTTTTTTAATTTCTCTATAATGCTACTAACCCTCTCAAACAGTTTTTATATGTAAAAATGATCTCCTGGTAACTCTTTAGATACATAAACTGCAACAGTTAAGTTAGCTAAAGTCTAAAAGGACAGCTAAGGGTTAATATGAGCTTACTGACTGTTCAAGGGGGAAAAAAAATATGTGGAAATATTATGTCCTGAGACTTTTGTGATTATTTTAAAGAACAAAGTACATTGTATTATATTGTGTTAGGATATCTGGATTTGTTTTGTTTACATTTTTCTGCACCCTGTCCGTTGTCTTACTTTTTTGTAATGCTGTCTGGTCTACATCACACTCCCTTGGTTCACTTGTGTATCAGCATCGCTGCCTCTCGAGTTAATTTTCAGCTGTATTTGAGTTCAGCTGTGCCAGTGTTGATACAGTTATTTGAGTTATTGATACACAGGGTATTGTCAAAAGCTCCCAATTCAGAGTTATTTGTTTTTTTGTCAGGGGTACAAAAAAGAAAAAATATGCAAGATTAACTTGAGAAGTGATTAGCTGCCCTCAGACAACAAATCTCAAATCTCCATTTGCTTTCAGTCTTTATTTAATAGCCAAATAGGTCAAGACTTGGACTTAGCAACTCAAAACACCACAAAGGAGACTGAGCCCCAGCACCTCCTACTCACCTAATACTCTGAGCAATCCAGTGAGAGAACAAAGCCCTTCTTTTTGAGAATTAAAATGTGCTCTTTGAAGTAATCCAGTTCTAGGTCTGTTATGAAAAGTCATGACCTACATTATGGTCTCTTTTACAGTACGTGCTGACATACTGTCGCACAGAGAGAGAGAGAGAGAGAGAGAGAGAGAGAGAGAGAGAGAGAGAGAGAGAGAGACCACTCTTACTCAGAAGTCACAGCTCCACTTGTTCAAAATAACCTGAAATACAGTGGAGCCAGAAAAAGGCTAAAATATAGACTGTCGAAAACATCTTTTGTTTGTGTGAATCTGTGAGCTGGTTCTGAAACAGTTCCTACAGCAATTATCCAATTACAGCAATTTGATAACTACACATATTTGTTGTTTCCACATCACAGTCACAGACATAATAGGGAGGACAGAAAGACTAGGATGCTGCCTTCCTTTTCTACAGTACTGTGCAAAAGTCTTCAGCCACACCTCATTTCTTCATATTTTGTTTCCAAGGAGCCAGACTTTCTTGTAATTTTTAAAAGTGGTCTTGAGCAATAGTTCTTCAGGCTTTCTGAAGGTCTTTCAAAGTTTTTCTTTGGACATTGGCTGCTTTTTCACTCATTTTCATTCCAGTCCTTGTACCTGACCATTTTCAGAGGAATGTTTTTTGTTTTTTAAGCCACTTAACACTGACCTATGAATCATTCAACCATAAAAAAGGCACCTAACTCAAAGGATGAACCAGTGCTCTGTCTACACATAACAGACAACTTAGCAAGGCACTTTGTTACTAGCAGGCAAAAAAACAAAACAAAGAAATAACCACATAATTTATTCCCTTTTTTTTTTAGTTGAATCTATGAAAAAAAAAACAAAAAAAAAACTGACAAAACTGGACAAGTCAAGGGCACAAGAAGAAGTGGCAGGTCTAAAAACTATCTACGGCAGATCAACAGTATCTGAAAGTCATGTCTGTAAGAAATGGGGAAAAAAGTCCAGCAAAGACCCGACACAGGACCTGAGAGATACACCTGGCCCTTCAGTTGATCCATCTACTGTTCACTGAAGCCTCATCAGAAATGGTCTCTGTGGAAGGGTGGCTGTCAAGAAGCCATTCT
>VUQI01029778.1:1962-28655 GCA_015106735.1 Paratilapia polleni | reverse complement strand
GCCCTGAGCACTTCCTCTTCCTCACTTTCTTTCACTCTCCATGTGTTTATACACCACTTGCATTTAATCATTAGTTATTATTAACTCTGTCTCTCTCCCATAGGTGTGTCTTTTGTCCTGTCTCCCTCTGCTCTCTTCTGTTTCCCCTCACCCCCAACCAGTCGCGGCAGATGGCTGCCCCTCCCTGAGCCTGGTTCTGCCGGAGGTTTCTTCCTGTTAAAAGGGAGTTTTTCCTCCCCACTGTTGCCAAGTGCTTGCTCATAGGGGGTCGTCTGACTGTTGGGGTTTTCTGTCTAATATTGTAGGGTCTTTACCCCACAATATAAAGCACCTTGAGGCGACTGTTGTTGTGATTTGGTGCTATATAAATAAAACTGAATTGAAAGGGAAAGTAGGGAACAAAAGGAGAAGTGTCAGGCCTAAAAAACTATCTTCAGCAGATGAACAGTATCTGAGAGTCATGTGCTTAAGAAATAGGAAACAATCCAGCAAAGACCTGACACAGGACCTGAGAGATGTATCTAGCTCTTCAGTTGATCCATCTACTGTTCACCGAAACCTCATCAGAAATGGTCTCAGTGGAAGGGTGGCTGTCAAGAAGCCATTCTTAAGGAAAGGAGACAGGGAGGAAAGGCTGAGGCATACCAAATTACACAAGAACTGGACTGAAAATCAGTGGCAATAGATCTTATGGAGTGATGAAAATTTTAAATTTCTGGTTCAAATTGTTGCCTATATGTATGGAGGACATCGGGAGACAGGTACAACAGTGGTGTTGTGGATCTTGTCAAAATTGATGAAATCATAAACACAAAAAAGTACTGTCAGATTTTGATCCACCATGCAATACCATCTGGAAAGCATCTGATTAGTAACAGCTTCAGTTTTCAGCATGACAGTGTTCCCAAACACACTGCCAATGCAGTAAAAGCATACCTAGGTAGAAAAACACACAATGGAACAGTCATGGATTTCCCTCCCCAGAGCCCGGACCTCAACATTGTTAAAGTAGTGTGGGATCAGTTTGACAGAGAATGAACAAAAGGCAGCCAATATCCAAAGAAGAGCTTTGAATGTCCTTCAAAAAGCCTGGAAAACTATTTCTGAAGACTACTTAAAGAAATAACAAGAAAGTTGACTAAGAGAGTTCAGGCTGTGTTGAAGAATAAAGGTGGTCATACCAAATATTGACTTTCAAGCTCATTACAGTTGTACAAACTCTGTTTTTGACTTATACTGCCTTGTATTTCCATATATGTTTGCACATTTTTCAATAATTCTCTGCATCTACTTCCCATTGTCCTAGCAAAATTTATAGAAATTAGTGGTGGCTCAAGACTTTTGCACAGTACTGTAGATGAGTGTAATCATGTATGTAGTTGCCCTTACACTTTTCCCTAGGTTTTAGAGGCCTTACAAGTTTTGTTAGCTATGGGGTTTGGTGGATTTATAATGAATTTTCATATTGCTTTTGACCATTATTCTTATCATATTTTGTACGGTTTGCTTCTCTAAAAAATGTTTTGATGAACCACAGCATTTTATTTAAATATTAAGAACAATAAACATCATTAACATTCATTCACACAATTATTACTGAGGAGTTGCTGAAAATATCAATCTAAATATAGAAGATAATAAAATATACCACTGAGCTTTGGCTCTGCTGCCTGTTAGTTGACTGTAGTCCAAACCTCATAATGTGTTACTGCTTGAAAGTACAGGTTTCATTTCATGCACAAGTGTTTCATCTTCTAAACACAGTTGCCTGCTGGTGTTTATCAAATGTAATAAATGGTTGTATTTCACTCCTACTTTTGTCAAGCACAAAGTCACATAATAACACAGCCCTGCCCAGTGACTAGAAAGCAAGCAAGTCATACCAAGAGATGCACTGCACCTTTCTAACTTTCAGGTCTGCCTGCCTGGCTTGATATAGAACCTTCACTGTCATTTTTATATTCTAATATCTTGCATAAATGCCTTTTTATGTTCATTTGGCTTGAGGCACTCTGCAGAAACACTTAGGCACTGTGCCTAAGCCTTTCTATGGTAGGGGAAACTGTAGATTAGTTAGGAGCTGACAAAACTGAATATAGAAGAAAAGTATGAAAGACTTCATCATACCTAACCTAGAGGCATGTTTTGTAACATGGGTAAATTTTTGCCTTAAGCAAGTTCAGTGCTGGTTGTATCATGGCTCTTGCACATTTTATAAAGCCTTTCCCTGATTTAGCAATGCAACGTTCTGACTGATTAATGCACAGTATGTTCAACAGCATCTGCTAATTGTCACATCTATTTTTGTAGGCAAGAATTCCCCTAATTATTCTACACTTAGTCTGCTGAAATCACCACACATCATCACAAATACTGCCACCCCCTTTGCTGTTAATTGATAGCACATATGTCATCTTGTCATGCTCTTTAGACATTCCCAATCAGTGCAAATTGAGCCTAAAAAAATTTTGAAGGTGAGCCACATCATTCCAAAGTTTCATCAAATTCCAATCAGCAGTGTGTGAGATATCTGATCTATAGTCCAAATAATCAGACATTGTTACTGAGCAGCCATTCTCTCGCTCATATTAACATCCATCTTTTCTCAGCAGCAGTCACATTTGAACACACAATGCCTTGGTAATTCTGCAAACCAGGCTGACATAAAAATCACCAATCAGAAAATGCTTCATGAAACATCTTTTATACCCTTTGGGCAATTTACTGGGGTACAATCAAAGAAATTGAGCATTTATGAATAGAGTTATAATCTAAGACAAGCAATAGACAGTGATGTTAGATATATTTACATATATTGAATGCTACCCATTGTCACTTTTTATCTATTAAAAGCTAAGGCCTACAGTTAATGATCGTGCATCAAATAGCCTCAATGGGAAAATATCAGACTTCATCACTTCATATGACAGGTAAACTGAAAAGTACAATGACAAAATGCTTAGTCACTACTGTACAGAAACTGACCTGGAAGTCACCTGGCTCCTTGACCCGTTTTATAGTATAACTGACCAGACTAAGTAAAGCAGTGCAAAGTAAGTGCCGTTTCTCTACTTCAGACAAAAATATACATGGATTACTTGACATAAAAAATGGAGCTAGCCCTTGACTCTGTCAGTGGTGTGATCAGCCTTGTGGGTATTAGGCGCCTGAGGGAGGAATATTTCATCGGCATCATGGACTCGACAGAATCTGAAATCAAAGCAGCGGACCCCTGCCTTCACTTGCCCTGCCACTGGGACATTTTCCCCTTATCTTAGCTGTCTTCAGCACTAGCGGGCAGACGTGACTGTAAATGGCAACCCGCCCCCTGAAAATGAGTGTAATATCTGTAGCTTGGCTGAGCAAGCTTTGCCCTGTAGCATCCACCAAACATAGTAACTTCTCAGAGAGAAATCCTCTGTGCCAGGCCCTGCCTTTTTTCTTTTATCAGTTTCCCAGAGTCTGGGAGCATACACAAGCAGGTCTAGGTGAGGGAAATTAATTTTACATTCTGGCTGTCAGCCTACCAAAGTAGCATCAACAACTAAAGTGCACTATCGAATAGGAGTATGACGCTTGACATATAATACATAAGCATACACTCATCAGCCACTGCATTAGGTATACTTTGCTAATACCGGGTTGCACCCCCTTTTGCACTCAGAACAGCCTTAAATCTTCATGGCACAGATTCAACAAGGTGCTGGAAACATTCCTCAGAGATTTTGGTCCATATTGGCATGATAGCATCACACAGTTGCTGCAGATTTGTTAGCTGCACATCCATGATGGGAATCCCCCATACCACCACATCCCAAAGGTGCTTTACTGGCTTGAGATCTCATAACTGTGGAGGCCATCTGAATGCAGTAAACTCATTGCCATGTTCAAGAAACCAGTTTGAGATGATTTGAGCTTTGTGACAAGGAACGTTACACTGCTGGAAGTAGCCATCAGAAGATGGGTACACTGTGGTCATAAAGGGATATCAGCAACAATACTCAGGTTGGCTGTGGAGTTTAAATGATGCTCAGTTGGTCCTAAGGGGCCCAAGGTGTGCCAAGAAAATATCCTTCACACCATTACACCACCACCAGCAGCCTGATGCAAGGCAGGATGGCTCTATGCTTTCGTGTTTTTTACGCCAAATTCTGACCCTACCATTACCGTGTCACCGCACAAATCGAAACTCATCAGACCAGGCAACGTTTTCCCAATCTTCTATTGTCTAATTTTAGCGATTATGAATTGCAGCCTCATTCCTGTTCTTGGATGACAGGAATGACACCCTGTGTGGTAGCTGCTGTAGCCCATCTGCTGGTTTGATGTGTTGTGTGTTAAGAGATGCTCTTCTGCATACCTTCTTTGTAACCAGTGGTTATTTGAGTTACTGTTGCCTTCCTATCTGCTTGAAGCAGTCTGGCCATTCTCCTCTGACATCAACAAGGCATTTTCATCCAAAGAACTGCTGCTCACTGGATATTTTCTCTTTTTCAGACCACTCTGTGTGGGAAAATCCCAGTAGACCTGCAGTTTCAGCCCATCTGGCGCCAAGAACCATACCATACCATACCATACCACATTCAAAGTCACTTAAACCTTTCTGCCCCATTTTGTACTGTACTGTCAATTTTAACAGTAAGAAACTGTTGTTGTAGATAACTTTAGGCACACTGTCAAATCTTATTACCAGTAATTTCTTACAGTTATGGGCTGGTGATATATACATTATTATAAAATTTTATATTCTATAAATCTTACTGGCATTTTTTTCATATCCAATCTAAAATATAGGGAATTTTTTTTTTGTTTTGTTTTGTTTTGGTCTACACATAGACTAGAGCTCACTTCAGACCCTGTTAAATTAGCCAGAGGTGACTGACAAAAACATCTCAAGCCCTCTTCTCATTGGTCAATCCTTTAAGTTTCCTTTAAATTCTCAATTGGATATAGCTGGAAGTGGTGATCACTTGCTCTGAAATCCTGGCTTCCAAATGGGGCAATTTGTTTGTATTAAATGCTAATCCATACATGTTACCTACTGCAGTTTTAGCTTTATTATGCAGATTTGGTCGAGCGCAGTAAATGTATACAGTTTCAACATCAGTGCCCCACATGGGATCTGAATCCATAACCTCGGCAGCTTTCCCACCATGCTACCTATTGAGTTAATCATGTTGTTCTTTCATTGTTTGGGCCCCTTGAGTGAATTCAAATCCCAAACTGAGATTAACTGGCAGGCATCCTAAATACAAATCCATTTTAAATTACTGCAGCTCAGGTGGACAGATGTAGTCAAATCCACCCAATAATGATTCAGTATCCACTGAGCTCTTTCTTTTTCTTTACTTAGAACACACAGCACTCTGTGTGCCTCTTTGAACTATTACACAACATGTCAAGTTTCAAATGAGGTAATGGTTGTCCCAGTATTGGTTGTAGGAGTGCAGATGGAGTTTCACTCTATCCTGCTTTTTCTTGGTACGAAGTTTCAGTATGAGCTGCTTATTCCACAAACCTTCAAATTATGTTACTCTCTCAGTTTTCATTGATGTTTTTTTGTCTTTGTCAAAACATTAATGAAACAGAGCCGTGTGGTTCTTGTTGTTTAATACATTAGAGAGAAGGGAACCAATTAACAGCTGTGAAATTTCAACAGGGAAATAATTGAACTGTCATTTAAAATATGCACTTAAAAGTTCTGCAGGTTACTATTCTTAAATTTCCAAATTGTTGATTGGTTCTCCATGGCGTGATTGCTTGTGATCACAAAAGTTCACACGTGGCTGAATTCCTCTGGTGAAGCAGTGGGGGGTTAAACACCTCTCTTAAGGGCAGCTCAGCTGTACACGAGTGAGTGGAAAGCCTTACTCATTTAATTCCCCACTGAGATCTTCATTAGTATTTCTTGGATTGAAATCAGTAGCCTTCATTTCACAAGGCTGCAACCCAGCCATGCTCACTGGGAAGGGTGAACAGTTAAATATACTTACATCATTAGCTGAAACGCCAGTCCACTGATCACCAGTGATAGAAAATTTGGATTTGTAAACTGTTTATGGGACGTGCCTCAGTAGTTCTCTGTATGTTGCATGTATTCCAACTCCAGCTGGTACATTCTTTCTTATTCACACTTTGACAAACATTTGGCTTAACCCTCAGTCAATATGCAATTGCATGCCCAAGTGCTTACAATAGTCCAAAGCTACAGAGAATTGAATTTGATAGTGATTATTATTCATGTCAGCTATGCAGTATTTATATCCTGATAAGAATAAATAATTCAAGCCAGATCAATTATGTATAGATTTGGCATAATTAAATGCAATTTTACTATAGCTTTTATCCACATGGAGCCCGAAGGAAAATGCATTAATTAAGACGCAGACAGGATTTTGTTTGTGTCAGAGTTTTAAACGTCAATCAGCGAGCATTCAGTCGATGGCAGCTCATTTGACTCTATAGATACAAGCTGCTTAATCTATACAAACCCTCAGTCCTGTGCTTACTCTCTGCTTACATTTCACAGCTGGATCCATTCGGAAAGTCCCACGTTCTGTGTGCACTGCATGACACTGCAATTTAGAACTTCATTACTGCTTCTATCACTGAGTTTAACTATGCAGAAAATTCTCATTTTCTTCACTTCAACCATCAGAAGGCACGAGGTGTGATGTGCTAAACGGATGACTGAAAGACACAAGTTTGGTGTTTCACAATATCAAAAAAATGTTAGAATGCACACATGCACCCAGTAGAATCAAGCTAATACCAGGAATTTATCCAAGCTTTAGGCACATCAGAAATCAGAAAATTATGTTAGAAACAAATGGCAAACAAAACCACTTAAAATTGCTTGAAAATTCATCAGGTTAAAGATTTTAATTGTGGACAGACCTACCTCCATAAACTTGTAAGAGGAAACTGGGCTCCTCCACAATATAGCAGCCACATTGAAGTGTAAGATTCAAACGGAGTTAATGGAGCTAATGCAATGCAATCTGGTTACAATGGTAAGTATATGTTTTGACTGAATGATAAATGTAAGAAAAATATCTCACATTTTCTTTAAAGTTCAACTCTGCTAAATTAAGGAGTTAGAAGGAACGGTAGGCAGTGGACCAAACCACTGTGAGGCATATGAGGGGGAGAGCATTTTTCAAAACATAAAATTGTATCCTTTGGCATTTATAATTGGCACAAGAGCTTACATTGCATATTATTAAAATATTTAAAAGTATATTTACAATAATACATTGAGGGTAATACTATTTTGGATCCTTAATTTCCAACCTTGGTTGCACTGAAATGACAACAATGCCAAGTTGTTAGAATTACTTTTTTAATCACTTCCCTTTCATTTTCATGATTCCAAAATACTCCTTTCTTTAAAATTACATATTTGCATGTCATTCCCTTTTCTTTTATCCCTCCTGATACCATCAAAATATAGGCAAATGAGCTTCAAAAATATGTAACTGTAGTTTAAAGTACTGATTTTCTTAATCAAACTCCCAAAAGACATGAATCTTGTATTTTTAAAATTATGTATAAATCAACAACTCTAAGCAATTGTGCATTCACACGAAGGTGAACTCACCAGCAGCAAACTATTACACATTTCAGTTTGGCTCTCTGCTTTTATAAATTACACGATCCAGCTTTCCATTTATGAAGATCAGTTTTGGCATCTCAGAGCTTTTAAGCAATTAGGTAACGATTATGCATATTAACACTAAATTACTGGCATGATCGCAAATTCAAAAGACACTGACAACAAGAAAGACTTGTAAACACTTTCAAATTACACTAAACACCTGCAACCTGTTGTATATGAATTGGAGAACATGCATCGATTTTTACAGTGCCAGATCTCAGTTATGCTACAGAGGGTTTTTTTTTTTTTTAATTATTCAGTCCAAAAATAATTCAGCAAACAGTTCCTTGTTCCTATTTTGTGATATATGTCAAGCATTGCCCATTTTCAATTTAGTGTTTTTTAATTTAATTCAATTCAATTTGTGTCCTTTGTTATGAACAATAATGGTTTTATGTGGTCTGGTGGTGTTCATTTATCAGTTAAATACACAGAAATCACCCACAAAAAAACATTAGTTATCTCACACACAGACACATACACACACATATGTATGCATACATAGACAGATAGATCCATAGATACATATAGCTATAACTATAAAGTTAGCTAATGTATCTACTGTTGCCGTTAGGTTTTCAAAGGGCTGCATAGAGTCCTGGGAAAACTTTCTTTTTCACGTGACTGTATGTGTAAAACAGCTAAGTACACCCCATGACTGTATAATCACTTTAGCAGCAATAACCCGAAGTAACTGTTTTCTGTATGACTTTATCAGTCCCTCACATTGTTGTGGAGAAATTTTGGCCCACTCTTCTTTACAGCCCTGCTTCAGTTCATTGAGATTTGCGGGACCTTAAGAGAGCTGTGTATAACCAGCTCTCTTAAGGTCCTGCCATAGCGTTTAAGTCAGGTTGAGGTCTGGATTTTGATTGCAACACCTTGATTCTTTTTTTTAAAGCCATTCTGCTGTAAATTTGCTGGTGTGCTTGGGTCCTGTTGCATGACCTAATTTGGGCCAAGCTTATGCTGTTGGACAGATGGCCTCACATTTGACTCTAGAATACTTTGGTAAACAGAGGCGTTCATGGTTGACTTAATGACTGCAAGGTGCCCAGATCATGTGGCTGCAAATCAAACCAAAATCATCACCGCTCCACCACCGTGCCTGACAGTTGGTATGAGGTGTTTGTGCTGATATGCTGTGTTTGGCTTTCACCAAACGTGCCACTGCACATTATTGCAAAACATCTCCACTCTGGTCTTGTCTGTCCAAAGCACATTGTTCCACAAGTCTTGTGGTTTGTTCAGCTGCAACGTCGTAAACCTAAGCCGTACTGCCATGTTCTTTTTAGAGAAAAGAGGTTTTCTCCTGGCAACCGTTACAAACAAGCCACACTTGTTCAGTCTTTTTCTAATTGTACTGTAATGAACTTTAACATTTAATATGCTTACTGAAGCCTGTAAAGTCTGAGAGGTAGCTCATTGGCTTTTTGCAATTTCTCTGAGCATTGCACGGTCTGACCTTGGGGTGAATTTGATGGGACATCTACTCCTGGCAAGATTGTGGCATTGTGTTAACACACCTGAATGCTCCAGACCAGCAAACTGCCAAAAGTTAAAGCTGATAATTAATTAATCAAATGCATTTGATTAGGAGCACCTTGCTGCTACTCACTGCTTCCATAGAAATTAAGAGGGTAAGGGTATACTTGGTTTTTCACATGACTGCATTCAGTCCTATGAAAACTTTTTTCTTTTTTGCATGCCTTTATAAAACAGCTGTGTGAATTACATTAATCGTGACTCATTGCTTTCTCACTAGTACTGTATAGGCAGTAATGCAGGGGGAAAAAAATCCTTAGGGTCTCTCTCTCTTTCTCTCTCATCACCCACTGTGTGGAGACATGTACCTAGGCCAGTGATTCTCAAACTGTTGGGCAGGCCCCACTGGTGGGACATGGATCCACTCTAGGTGGAGCATGAATGACCAAGGGAAAAATGTGTGAAACTAAATTCAATTAATGTGATTTTTGTAGAGAAAATAAACAAGAACCATCTGATGCTGTTATGCTGACCTTTATTTTGCTAAAATTCAACTTGGATCCTGATTCTAACTGATAAAAGTGATCATAGGGTGTAGGAAATGAACATTTTTCATCTTCTGAAGCGGGTCATGCCCGAAAATGTTCGGCAACCGCTGACTTAGGTCAATACAGCTCTGTTGCTACATCTGTTCCTCACAATTAGAATTATAGCAGATTGACTGATTTTGCTACAGTAATTAAGTGTGACACAAAATTACCCCAACCTTGAGTGCCGGTCAAAGCAAAACCCCAGCAATTTAACAAGACACTGATATGCCATTTATACCTGGCATTAAAATGCAATCCTGTACATGGATATCTGGATAGGGGAAAATGCAGATTAATGCATTGCAGTTTAAAATAAAATCCACCTAGCAGGTTCAAAAGCCATGTATGCTCAGCAAAAGTGGTAGAACAAAGTAGAAAATCTTTCCTTACAAAAAGTGAGAGTGAAGTGAAAGTCAGAGCTGGAATTTTCTGAGCAAGGGTGAAGATGCAGCAGAGGTTTCCTCTCCTGGTGTCCCTCAGGGTAAGGCAGGTAAACAGAGTGCAGTGTTGAATTAGACTTTCTCCCACATATGCTCCAGCATTTTCAAGTGGAACAACTTGAATGTCTTGATAGGCAGAAATAAATGGAGCTAAACGAACTAAATTGCTTTTAAGTGCAATCCAGGTCTTGAGTCCTTTTAAAGTTAATTACATCAAAATATCAGATTGTACATTAAATTAGACAGGAGGCAAAACAGTGCATAAAAATGGGCAGGAAAATATATGAAATGGGAGCAGAGTGAAAGATTGGGGTGGGGGAGGGGCAAGAAAAATATAAAATAGCAAACAGCGTGACTGCCTCTGAAAATGTGTGTGAGGTGAAGATATATTTGATTCTATTTTTACAGGATAACTCTTTAGCTGTGTGATGACAAATGACTTTCTCTGTGTCACAGAAAACAAAGTGCCCCACTGGGAGCCCTGTGCTATTTCATGATTTTTCTGACCCTGGCAGTGACAAAGTGGAAGTAAAAAGAGAGACTTCCACAAGACACGTTCGTAGCATTGAAAATAAAGTAGGCTTACAGGGTGTGACAAAGCATGTTTACATGCCACTGGCAGATTTGGCTTTTTGTAGGTGAGTGTGCAACAGATGAGACCCTTGATAATTGATTAAAACAGCATGGGAAGACTATACAAGTGTGTCTGTGTCGATAGACAACTGGGTAACTACTGGACAGAATGTGTAATCAATGGCATTTGCTTCAAGAAGGAAGGACAGGTATTAATCCCATGAGCTGTGCCTTGCATTTGACATCGTCGACTCTCCATACTAACCTCAATTTTTCAAAGGCACCTGGAAATCAATTTGTTCTTGAGATGTTCCGACCTCTCCGTCCACCTTTTGATTCTTTCAAAATTCCTATTGATTTGTCCAACTTACAAGGCTTGGGCCACATTTGCTGTAGCCTTTTCTTGGATTATTGGATTTGGATTGGCTTGCTTTGTTTTCCTTTACTGAAAGCTACATTAATCAGTATTCATTGATATTAACATGGAATTAAATGACTCCTAAATATTGTGAAATTGTTGCTGGATGGATTTGATCTTGGTCCAAGTCGGCAGAAAGCCAAAGTAAGGACTTATAAGGACTTATGAAGTGAGGCAAATATCTTGGATCAAAAAGAGCCAGATAGTGTTTTTAAGCACTATTGAACCACAGATGGAATGGCAGCCTGTCCAGGTTGTATCCCATCTCTCACCCTATGACAGAGTTGCAGGGGTGCTGGAGCCTATCCCAGCTAAGTTGGATAAGTGGTTAAGAAACTAGATCAATGGATGGATGAACCTCAAAGGTATTTTCAGATAAAAAAATAAAATAAAATAGCACGGTTCCATAAAAAGTCCCCTTTTTAACCAATGTCCAGTTGGATAATAGAGTGTCTGACCATGTCTGTCCATTAAATGACAAGCTAGATTTACAAATACTACATATAATATGTTCAGCCTGTCTTGGAGACTAAACAGAAGAGAAAATTGATAGCTTTAATCTGTTCAAAAGTAAAACAAGGAAAAAATGGCTAATGGTCACAAATGAACATGCTATGTCTGGACAAAAGTTAAACAGTAAGCTTGTGGTTTTGTGGTTATTTATTAAGGACTACAAGCTGAAGCATCTGAGCCTGTGTTACATCAGTTCTCGCTGATGAATTATGCACAATGTGTCCTTTAGTGGAAATACTGGATGCTAAAAGGTCCTCTTTGAAAGAATGACATTGTCTGTGGTAGGAGGTTGGAGGGCTGATATTGGAGTAAGTCACAACTTTGCTAGCCGCAAGACTGCAATTAATGCCCCATTTGGATCATGTGTTTTGCAATTTGTTGTCTCTTGCTAATTCAGACACTAAAAACTCCTCTTATACGTTTAGGCACTAAACTACTCTGGTTAGGTTTAGGCCCTAAAAACTAGTCTGTAAGGTTTAGAAAAAGGTTTTTGTTGGACTAAAGTATACCATGTGTCGATTTAGGAGTAAAACCTGGCTGACTATTGCATCATAGCCCAGATACCAAAGGATGCCTTGTGCTTATCTGTGAGAGGCTTGCAGATTTGAGACAAAAGCAGTGTTTGAGGCCCTGGAAATGAGACTGGGCTAGGAGGTCAAAGGCTTATTTATCTTTGGGAGATCCAAAAAATACTACATTAACTTCAAGCTTTAGGTACCACCTTTTTAATGTGCAAACTGTGAGATCTGATATTGTAGTCATGCACAATAAACCCACACCTAATGACTTTGATTTGTCTTTTATCATCTTCAGAACCAGTCACACAAATGTTGGTTTTCATCCAACTAAATAATAAATCTGACTACAGGCTCCTCAGCGGGAAGGGTTTCATGGGAAAACATTAACAGCCTTAATGTTCAGCTATTCAAAGAAATGGGACATTTTAGTGTACATATCAAACATTATCGTATTATAAATTAAGGTCTGTCTGGGGTTGCAGATTCTGCACATATCTATAAATTAGCAATGCAGGGATTTTTCAAGAATATGCCTTAATTTTAGGAGGTTGGAGAATGAATGCTGAGATGGTAAAAAGAAAAAAGGATGATATAGTAAACAAATGTGATTGGAGTAAACAAGGTGGAAGAGGCACAATGGAATAGGTCTGAAATTTGGGAGATAAAGGGGTAACTGAACAATTTCTTTCAAAATGCAAAGGCTTCCATTTGGAAAATCAATACCTCAGAAGATGAATTTATTGCTGGCATGAACGCACAACACATTATGGCTTGCTATCAAAATTATGAGATGCTGAGTCACCACCGAATAATTTTACTGTTGCTCATAAAATCATCTGCCTCCTTAGTGTAAAGACTTACAAACTTAGAATGGAAGGCTGTAACTGACCAGGATGGGAGACCTTACAAGCAAAGCAGAGAGAAGAAAATGGGTTTAAAAATGTTATTCTGTTGCTCTACGATTCTACCAACCAGGTGTACACAATAAAAAGCAAACCATGTTTGAAAGCTACTGATGTACGCATTTGTCTGATCTTGCTAATTGGCCCCTGATTATTTGACTGCAAAACAGAATAAATGCACAGTTGTCTAATTAGACGTGATTAATTCCTTTTTAGATCTGCAATGATTTTTGTGTGTTTAGGGAGATATTTAATTCATGACACTTGGTTGGGGTTAAATTAATTAATATGAGAATTGCCTTCCGTGATTAGGTCTTGAAAAAAGCCCATCTGCTGGTCAACGGGGAGGAAATGGGGCTGCATCTGGGGGTAAATTAACAATGGATGTACAATACACAAGGTAATTCAAACTGAGAAAAAAATCACAAGCGCTTGGCAGAAGTAGCTATGATGGGAAGGTGGCAGTTGTTAAAAAAAAAAAAGCTTTCAACAAAATGCATGTTCACGTGTTTGTGTGAATGGAAGCATAGCCATAGTTTCTTAAATAAATTCTTAAATAATGCCATATAGAGCCCGACTGATACATTAGTGGGGCCGATATATCGGTGATATTATGATATTAGCTATTTGCCAGTATATCAGTATAGGCATTTATAATGGCCAATAAATGAAATTTTTAAAAAGTAAAGAAGAGACAGGAGAAAAACCCTTCAACGATGTTATGAGTCTTGATGTTGCATAGTTTGTCTACCAGAGGGCACTCTGCAATTTCCCTGTTGGCAATGTGTGTTTGGAACATCACAAACAACAATTAGCTGATCAGAACAGAGTTGGGCAGAGTGTAAACGAGTAATCCATGACTTGATGTGACATTAAAACAAGATTATTTTAAAACTGGATTGTCATATTATACAGGTCAACAGGTCATTTTCATCAGAGATAAATTTATGTGGGTTTTGTAGTGTTTCTCATTTTGATTTCAAATTGGTGTTTAGTTTTTCTCTAGCACATCTATTTTTTGGGATGAGGGTAATTATATTGCATGATATTTCGTATAATTGGCCCAAGAAAATCATACTCTCAGCGTTTTTGAATAAACAGTTATAGTTGATTGACACCATTCAGTCTATCTCTGCCAGGATGTGTGCCTATTTGACCTCGCACCGATGATATTGAAACATTTACTTGATTGGTACTTCTGTTTTAGTAATAACCAGCCAGCAGGTAGGGAAACGCGACACATGATGGGCCAGGGCTAGCTGATTAGCATTGAAAAAAACTTTCAAAATAAGAGCATGGGAATTGTCCATTAGTTAATCAATTGTGATTGGCATTGTTCAATAAAATAATAATAAAAAAAATATGCTAAATTTGGTTTTCAGTTTGACATTGACTCTTTCCAAGCGTCTGCAAAGCCATCATGTAAATACAAAGTTACTAGCGAGGAACCCTAGACCAAAGCAGCCAAAGCTTGATTTTCAACAAATAAAACAGGCAGTGATGAGCAGTCAGGCTTGTAGCATTGTAGCCTCTGTTTCTATCCATACCTGTTTTTACAGCAGAATTGCTGTGGCCACACCATTTTTCTATGAAGTGCTCTTTGGGCCTGTTTTAACTTGGCTGTTGGTTTTGTGTAATACTTAAACATTAATAGAAGGCTCTGTATGTCTTTCTCATTAGGACAGGGATTTCTGCCAATGTGGTAGTATAGTGAATTGCTTTCTACAGGGAGCAAATAAATAAATATTGTAATGCATTACTTTTTATAATAGATTTACTTTTTTAAGCAACAACCCCAACATTTCTATATATAATTTTTCAAACGTCACCCAGTGTGATGGAGGTTTTGAGGAAAGGTGGAGGAAAGAGGGAGAAAATAAAGAAATGTAGCCAAGGCTGAAAAATGTTAAATGTTAAATGTCTCTTAGCAAATTGTACCTCAACCAGGTAGCCATCAACAAGCTGGCATAATTCTGGCTAGATATTTGACCATTCTTCTTGGCAGAATTGGTAGAGTTCATTTAAACTGGTTGGTTTCCTGGCATGCTTTTAAGCATAGTCCACAAATTTTCAATAGGGTTGAGGTCAGGGCGTTGAGAAGGTCATTCTAGAATCTTAATGTTAGCCTGCTTTATCCAATCCAAAACCAGTTTTGATGTGTGTTTGGGATCATTGTCCTTCTGGAACACCCAACTGTGCCTGAGTTTCAACTTGGAGACAATAGGGTGTTCAATCTAGCTGTTGATTTGAGGGAAAGTTGAAGAATCTGGCGGTAGTCCTCCTTCTTCATTATTCCATCCACTTTGTATAATGTACCAGTACCACTGGCAGCAAAACAGCCCCAGAGCATGATGCTACCACCACCATGCATTAAAAGCCCCAAATTACCATGGCATTCATGAGTATGTATTGAGTGAGATGAGTGTATATAAACTTCTGACAACAATTGTATTTCTCATTCAGATAGGGTTGTCTATTAGTCCAGTTTTTGTTTTTTTGCATTTATAATCTGAAATACTTTAATCCCAGATGAACATAGCAGAGAACCATACCTAGGAGTTCATTTAAAATTGAAATGTCATGCTAATATTCAACCCAGTGATTCGTGTTGCTGGACACAAATTTTCAATTTGTTTCATGTTCCTCAACATAAATTTCCCAACATTATTCCATGTCCCACGACTTTTCATCAGTCTGCTCTCATATGTACTGTTTAAAAGGCAAGAAAAAGTCCACATTTTGAAGTTAGAGGGTTAGTGGAGGAGTAAGTTGTCTTGACTTGCCAGAGACTCATGTTCGAGTCATACACATCATAGTTTTCCACATATTATATATGTATGTATTGTATTTTTTTTTTTAAAAGCCTTAATTACAAACATGTCGCTTGGTTTGGTTTAGGCATTAAAAGCTACTTGGTTAGATTTCGAAAAATATCATGCTTTGGATTAAAATACAGCAGTTGCCTCGTCTTTTAAAACATTGTTTTCCTGGTTGCCATGGTTACACCTCCCCGCTTTCTCTACAAAAAAAATAGATGCTATTGATACAAAATATATTTCCTCTTGAAATACACTACTTACAAATTGATGTTCACTCACATGAAATAACGTAACAATTTGCATCCAGGAAAATGAAAAAACAGACTAATTTTTCGTGACTATTTCACAAACTGCCGTGAGACCGGGCTGTAATATCACATTATCCTAAAAATTGAGTAATTGTTTTTCTTGTATAGTTTTTTTTGTAGAGATATGCATACAGCTTCTCTCTACTCCTCACTTCACTGTTATTGTGTTTTAACAGGACTCTAGGAGATAATTCCACCATCCTCTAAGGAGCATTACATCAAGACACTGTAACACACAAAAGGAAACCACCACTTTCTTCCCATGACGGATCCAGGTATTATGGTCCTCCGTGACATAAATCTGGCTGAATGAACATACTGTATTTCACCATGCAGTTGGTCAGCTGGAAACTCACCTATCTTGGCTGCTAAAGACAATGCGGTGGGTGGTATATTTGATACATGGGTGTCTCAACAGCACATCAGCACTATAACATGCTAAGGTGACACATCTGTCACACCTCTGCTCTCAGTGCTAAACGGAGAACCAGCGAGTGAGCACAGCACATCAACACTGCCAGGAGAGGGGTATATGCTGTACATTGTATGATGGTCTAGCAAGTTCAGGAGTTGCAAACAGAACATCATTGACCACAGATGACGCAATTTTCCCTTCCACACTTACATGGGGTTGAAGATGAGAAGCCTTGAGCTACACTCTTTCATCTGAGGCATTACAGGCACTCTTTTTGGGCCCATGTGGTGTCACTGAGCATTCATTTTCTGACCCTATGCCTTGAGTGGACTGAAGGTAGACTCACTCACTCAGTCACACACTCGCATTCTCTAGTGAAAAAAGCTGACTTTATTGACAATGAATGACACTTTCGAACACCATAAATGGGAATATTACAAAACAATACCATCAAATGTCTTCTGCCTTTCTCCATGTGAGGAAAAAACTGTCAGTGGATGATGGATGGATATACTGTCATCTCTGGGACATGGTAGCAAAAATATCACAAGCATATTAAACTCATGTTTCAAGTAATTTGGAAGGAATACAACACCAGTGAACACTAAGTGGTCCATGTGATTTTTTTTTTTTTTTCCATCCATCTGTCCATTTTCTTAACTACTTATCCAGCTAGGGTTGAGAGGAGCTGGAGCTTATCCTAGCCATAGATTGTATATAAAAGATGAATATGGCATCACCCATCGGTTCAGGACTCCAAAAACTAATATGATGGCAGCCAAAAATCTAACCCTGAGGCTTCAAAATGTGGAGTATATTTAAACAGTAATAATAGTAAGGTAATACTATTAATAATAGTAAAATAGTAGAATTTCACTTGCCAAAATTGGGGCTAAAACCTTTTGGATGGGCTGTACAACACATTGGACCTGTAATTTTGTGTCATAATTCCATTAAAAATGCTCCAAAAAAGAGCCAAGAGCGCAAACACAGTTAAGAGGTGTAGTTCATATACAGCTATCAGCTACAGACTCCTATGTCGTCACATCTATCTATCAAAGTGGCCATGGTTGCCGCTTGATCCCAGCTGATACTGGCTGAGTAGCAGGATACACCTTAGACTAGTCCCTAGTCCATCAAAAGGCTAGCACAGACTACCATTAAAGACCACATCTACAGCCAATCGCCAGTTAACTTAACATGCATGTCTTTCGACTGTGGGAAGAAGCCAGAGCATCTGGACAAAACAGCAGACACAAGGAGAACATGCTTGAACAAAAAGTCTCCAGCTGATCACCAGGTCCAACTCTGGAAACCATTTTGCTATGACACAACAGTGTTTATTCGACCACCCAATTTTCTTAAGATTTCAACCACATTTCACAGTCTGCAGCAGCATGTTGAGTTTGCTACACCTGTTCACCATATTTGGTCTTGACTTGACTTATTTCAGGATGAGCCTGGCTGCTGGAGCTCAGCTATTTGATGGACCAGAAATGAGGTTTGTCAAGACCTATGGGCCAAATCTGGCACACTCAACACTTGCCGTGACCCATGTCAAGCCTGGCTCACGGCTGTTGGGCCACATCTGGCCTACACATTTGTCACTGCTGTAACTGAGCCACAAGTGCCAAAAGTAGCCCAGAGTAGACCCCAATGTGTCTGATATCTCTGAAGCCTCACAAAAGTAGTCAAATGAAATTCTCATGTTGTATACAATAACATGTGAATGTAATCTATTGAACAATCATTCTCAGTGTCCTTGGAATAAATCTGTGGGGTCAATATCTTTTTGATGTTGCCTATCAGAGTTGCCAAAGGTTCCCTGTAGATATTCTGAACACCAGTACCACCACACAGCAATATTTTTTGAGTTGGTCCCCATCCTGGTTTTTTCTACATGCTCAAGGATATACTTGCCTTTATCTGAGGCTGACACAGTTTCCTTTTCCCCCCAAGGGTTTCACAAAAATAGCAAGACTATATCAATAAAAAGGCTGAGAAGAAGCAAATAAGCATTCTAGTAAACTGAAACAAATATCAGCCCCTATATTCTTGTGAATTCTGAGAGGAAAAGTAAATCCTAAAAGTTTCTTTTTACACATTAATTCAATTTTTATTAAAGTTAGGGGAAAATACATTTTGCCTGTCATCTATCACATTGATTTTCTTGACATTTTGTGCAATCAACAAGTTAATGTAATGAAGTGATGGAATAGAAAGTCACTGAGGAAAATATCAAGTAAGTAAGATCTAACAGGCCCTTGATGAGAAACAAAGGAATCTAATATGCATATTTAGAAAAGTCAGTCCAACTGCTCCTATAATCACTGCATATTTTACTGTGTGTTTACAACTTGTGGACAGACTGGGAACGAAAGAGAACAGGTTGCCTGTCTCATATGTTTTGCAAATGAGCCTGTACAGTATTGATGTAGCTAGACTTTGGAAGTATTCTTCACAAAGTAAACATGGCCCCAAACACAACTGTCTCCTAGGGGACTTGCAGCAAGTGCAACAATATCAGGGAGGGGGTTAGGGGATGCCAAGTGAACACAGTTTGTGGCTACAGCCATTTTGTTTTCAAATGGGAATTACCTTGTGCTCTGTACCAGGCTTTTTACTCTTTTACATGCAGATTTCCCCCTGAAACCATTCATTGATCATGAAAATTAAGCTCAAGCATATTTATTTGCCAGCCAGACTCTACCACTCAAGTCGACTCAACATTTGTTTTCCTGGTTGTCACCATGTCTCCAGGGAGCCATGAGCCACCTGTTCTGTTTTCGGGCGGAAAATGATTGTGGGGAAGTGGGAATGTAGGATCTTTTATTTTATTTATTTATTTATTTTTTGCCTCTAGATTTGCGGTGAGAGTTTGGTGGCACATTAGCCTGCAGCTTCAACTCTCACTGCACTGTGAACAAGGCAGAAAACTTCCAGCCATAATGATTGATGAGTGGCCCTTAGAAGAAAACACTCTCAGGTGTTTTCTCAAAAAGTCAACTTAGGGAAGATACATAAGAAAAAAATTTAATCAAGAAAAACTTTGTTAAAGATATTTTCCATAATTTGTATTTTAAATATAACCTTTTGTATAGAACACATTATTTTATAGCGATGCAATTACATTATCTTGGTTTTCTCTATAAAAATAATATGATGTTATCCAATAGCAAAACAAGAAAGGGTACATATATTTTACTACTCATTAACCATTCATTCATCTACTGAAATACTGATGACATGTTTTTGGCCCAAGTCAGATAATATACAATGACTCTCTTTAAAAACTATATAGGTTTTCTAGTATCCTTTATTTAAATTGCTCACTCACTAAAGGTTGGTGTGTAACTGTCTAATACGGTATATGCCTCCCTTTGAAAAAGTTTGTGCTTGTAGATATAAATATGCAGATAGGAAGGAGCAAGATTAATGGTATCAAAAGCTTTCTGGTTTCCATTTGAAGTCCTCTTGTAGGTTGAGTTCTTTTAGCCAATCAGGCTAATAGAACCCTGCTGAGGCTTTACCTCCAGGTAAACTGTCCATGTGGAGAGCAAAAGAGGGACTGCAATCTCAAAACCAACAGCTATCATCTAATTTAGGTCTCAGTCATACAGGCCTAGAGACTGGTCTGTGACCCCATGGCAACTTTTGGTTGCTAGGGAAAAATGTAAATTCCCCAACCGGTTGGTGAATGGTTGCTGGAGGTTGCTGGCTGCTGCCAGGTGAAACCGGTTGCAAAGAGGGAGCTGCACCAAAAACATCTTTGCGTTTTGCTTGGGTCGCAAGCAGCAGATTGCTGCGGTCACCCATAGACTGCAAGGAAGAAGGTGACTTGTCTGCAAACACTCGCCATTAACTCTCCAAGCTGTAATGAAACTTGAAAAAGTGTGATGCAAACCAGAAAAAGAGAACATTCGCCTTCAGTGTAAAAGTTGCACCTTACCATGCAAATAACACATTTCAAAAGGTGCCGTGTAACCTGTTTCTGGTTTGCATTGCACTTTTCACAGTTTCTCTACCACTAGGTGAGCAGTTGGCGAGTGTTTGCAGGCAAGTCAGCATCTTTGCATCTTGCAAACTACTGCTGACTACAGCAACCTGCTAGTGACCAAAGTAATTACAAGGAGGTTTTCGGTGCAGTACTGTATACCTCTTTGTAACCCATTTCACACTAGCAACAGCTGGCAACCTCCAGCAACCATTCACCATCTGGTCGTGGAATACACACTTCCTCTAGGCCTGTGTGAATGGGGCTTTAGCAATCAATTTCACAGCAGCTCCCAGCAACCTCCAGCTACCAGTTGGGGAATACACATTTTTCCCTTCTAACTGGTGGTTGCCAGGTGGTTGCCAACAGGTCTGTGATAGATATGTATGACTGAGGCCTTACCTATGTTTTTAAATGCTGGTTGGCACATGGAATTTGAAGATATACATTTTCCACACGAGCCAGTAGGTTCCCACATTGCTTTCTTTTAGACTGGAGATTAATGTAAAAGCACCTTGGTTCTGAAGGTTAGATCGTGTGTATTAAAAACGGCAAATGTAGTAGTGATAATTGTAATAGCATGGCTCTCCCTTTCTGGATTGTACCTGCATCGCAGAGCCTCATCATCAAGTACATTTGTTTTTAGATAGAAGAATATAGCTCACACAAAATGCATGTATTCTTCTAGTCCAGGATTTGTGAATATAAACTTCACCATAAAAACTGGAGAAAAGGCTTTGCATCATTTTCCTTTAATTGGAACTTTAGTGCTGTGGCTGGCTTTGCTAACGGTTCATAAATTCCTCAGTTGAAAAGTTAATAACTGATTACCAGTAACATCAACCTGCAATGGATTTTTCTTAGTTAACCAGTACTTAACTATTTTGTGTTAGGCTTAAAGTACATACAGAGCACAGTACCTCAGTGGGTAGCACTCTCAGTTGGTCTTCCATATTGGTCCTCACTGAAATATCTCACCAGCCATTGGATTGTGGATTGTGATGAACATTTCTATAACATTTATTTATGATTCCCAGTGATTTTTCTAGCATCACCATGAAGCTGGCATTTGTTTTGTTTATTAATACTTAAGCTTAGGGACAAACCTGCAAAACTGATTCCCATGCTAATTATCAAATGTCAGGCTGCTGTTTCTTGCTTACCTGCACACCTGTGATCCATTTTCCAATAAAGCCCCACTGCATACCTGGCTCTACTTCTCCTAGATCATTCAGTCTGTCTATGTGGTACTGGCACATGGGTCAACACTTGGTCTTGTTGGGAGCTGTGCTTCAGGTCCACTGCCTCCTCATGTTTGCTGCCTTTTCACCTTGCGCTGCTCTCTCATCAGCCAGTGGTTCATTTCTCTGTCTACAGTGTCCCTCTCAGGTCTGTCAAGTCCTCAGTTAATTCTGCCATCGCCTGTCAACCTGCCACTCCCCAGTTATGCCAACTCAACTGCTTCCATCTCCATTGATAAACTCCATTCTGTCTATCAACTGGCTCTTGATATCAATAAAATGTCTTTTGAAGTGTTATCTACCTGATCTGGAAGAAACTAATTACAAGTTATATTGTCATTGTGTGTGCATGTGAGCATGTTGTTGATTTTAGCTTAAGCTCTATATAAGCTTTACCATGCACGTATATAGAGGCTTTTTTTTCATGGTTTTCTCGTAAAAAAAAAAAGAAAAAAAAAGCTTGTGAGAAACTAAGTATACCACATGATTCAATACCTTGTAGAACCACCTTCAGCAGCAATAACTTGAAATAATTATTTTCTGTATGACTATCAATCTCTCACATTGTTGTGAAGGAATTTGTTTTGTTTGTGAAGTTTTTTAGGCATTTGTTTATGCACAGTTCTCTGAAGGTCCCACCACAGCATTTCAATCAGGTTGAGGTCTGGACTTTGGGCCATTGCAATACTTTGATTCTTTTCTTTTTTAGCCATTCTGTTGTATATTTGCTGCTGTGCTTGGGATCACTGTCCTGTTGCATGACCCAGTTTAGGCCAAGCTTTAGCTGTTGGAAGAATACTTTGGTATACAGAGGAGTTCACAGTGAACTCAATGAGTGCAAGGTGGCCAGGTCTGGTAGCTGCAAAACAAGCCCCAATCATCACCCCTCCACCACCGTACTAGTTGACAGTTGGTGTGAGATGTTTGTGCTAATATGCTGTGTTTGGTTTTTGCCAAATATGGCTAAATATCTCCACTTTGGTCTCATCCGTCCGACACTGTTC
Source organism: Paratilapia polleni (assembly GCA_015106735.1). NCBI lineage: Eukaryota > Metazoa > Chordata > Actinopteri > Cichliformes > Cichlidae > Paratilapia > Paratilapia polleni. The sequence goes on along the minus strand of VUQI01029778.1, from coordinate 5,778 downwards.
CACAAGTCTTGTGGTTTGTTCAGATGCAATCTTGCAAACTTAAGTCGTGCTGCCATGTTCTTTCTAGAAAGAAGAGGCTTTCTATTGGGAACCCTTCCAAACAAGCCATACTTGTTGAGTATTGTTCTAATTGTAGAGTCATGAACTTTAACATTTAACTTGCTAACTGAGGCCTCTCTCTAAGCCTTGTATGGTCTGACTTGGGAGTGATTTGCTGAGATATCCACTCCTGGGAGGACTGTGGCATTGTGTTAACACACATCTGAATGCTCCAGATCGGCAAACCGCCAAAAACCTCTGCTTTCATAGAGGTGGTCACACTTTCTTGATCTTGATCAATTAATGAAATGCATTTGATTAGGAGCGCCGAGCTGCTACTTCCCCTCTTAATTCCTATGGAAGTGGTAAGGGTGTACTGAAAGATTTATTAAATCCAATGATTTCATTGAGAACAACGGTTCCCAAGTTTTCCATCTAATGTACCTCCAAGCCCTGTCAGGTGTGTTCAAAAACCTCTTCATTATTTTAAACTGGATCTGGACTTCTTTCACCAACCCATTAATCAAATATTGTTAGTGAACTATATCAACCATTTGTAATTGCTGTAACTACTGGCTCACTATTTCAGTCATTCATTCCCTACTTTTAGATACTGCTCCATTTTAACTGATAGTCATTATGTTTAGTAACCATTTTCAATTTATCCAATATTTTTAGCTAACAATTTCAAATGTTCTTCTATACTTTTACCTTGCTATATTAGCCATACTTGTAGTTACAATTACAATTACAATATAGTAGTTACAACTCTATTCATAATTTTATCTTGCTGTTTCAACTGTTATTACACTATTATGTTTAGCTAACAATTAAAATTATTATTCATACCACTAGCTAACAATTGTTAGCCATGCAGTATAGCCTCTCAGTAAGCTATCTCAACCTTTATTTTTCACTTTTTGTAAATGATTTATGGCTTTAAATATGTGTTTATTTTGGCTGTCTATTTCTTCTGCCATTACCGCTTAGCTTTAACTAACTATTCTATTTAAACATGTCCCCTCAGTTCTTAAAGTAAATTATAATTCCTTATTACTTGAGCTAATCTGTCTACATACCCCCCCTGTGAAGTGCAGTGTGCATTAAAAACACAGAAGAACAGCTGCATTTATGTTTTGTACATGTAAATAATGGAAAAACTTGGAACAGCAATTCTGATGCACTTTGTCTGGTTTTAAGCACCCTTCCAGGGCAAAAGGTCGACACCAGTGTTCTGCCTTTTGTTCCCCTGGAAAATGTAAGTGCACACTGTCCACAGTGAAAATTTTCCTTTTTATGTCCTGTGCAACACCTACCAAACCAGAAAATAATGTTTGCATGTCCAGTGAAGACCTTACAAAAGGGTAAAATCTTTTCCCTAGCAAGTCCAAAACTATTTCACATCACTCACTTCTTCTGTACACTTCTGCTAAGGTCATACTTGATTGCACAACTTTTCTATAAATGAGGCCCCTGGTTGCGTCTTTCCTGCAGCTGTATGAGGCACTGCAAGGATACAGGACAGAAACAGAACTTTCAAGTAACACCCACAGAAGAACAAGAAGATTAAAAAGAAGTACTAAAGTTAATATTTTTTTCCCCCTGCCAAACATTGTAGTCATTTAGGAGCAGGGCCAGGTCTGAGGGGGCAGCTTCACTTTCGAGCATGAACTGTGCTGTGTTCACCTTCAAATGAGTAGCAAGAAACAGGAAGAGATGTGGAGGGGAAATCTAAGTCAAATAAATGGGGGTGGTAAGCAAAGAAACTACAGGGAAATTTGGTGATGAAAAGAGGAAATGACACACAGAGAGAAAGAGCTGAGGAAAAGGAGAGCAGAGCAGAGAAAAGAGCAAGGCCTTCTGTAATGAGCCCTGGTTCAGAAACAGCACTATACCGTCTGTCGGGTTTCATTTCGTATCGGTGCCTCCATGCATTTTCTCTTTCAGTCGCTGTGCTGTAATCATGCTGTCTTGTAGAACTTCTAGAAAAAAAAAAAAAACATAAGAAATGTTTTCAGCTCCTATAGTTGGTGGCTCTTTTCACTTCCCATTTCAGACTTTTGGACTAGAAATGTGCACAGTGTTCTGACGTTTCCATTCATGGACTCGCTCTGTTGTCTCTCCTCGATCAGACACTTTGAGTCTACAAGGCAACACAGCTCGCAAGAGTACACAACGCTGCCTATGCACGCCCTTGATCCAGATGAAAATAGGCTTTGCTTCACTGTACGCACTGTGCGAGGTGAGTTTGTTCTTCTTGTCAGAGCGGTCTCTGGATAGCTCCCCTTCAAAATGATGGTGCTATGTCTTTGACAAGGCGAGAATAATTGTAGATGATAATTTGAATATGAATAGGGACATGGAGATTGCTCTCTATTATGGAGAACCAAGTGTTTTCAATCAAAGAAAGTTGTTCTCCAACCTCCCCTCCCCTGAAAAAGTTTTGACAGCATGAGCTGGGATGCTCTCTCAAACAGCCACAATGATTTTATTCTCTAAAGAGAGCAACAGACCAGAAATACCACAGATCTCTTAAGTTGCTGATGGCTAGAAAACTCCAATTTCTGACGGCTGTTCTAATTGAGGGGATGAAAGCTGATGTATTAGGAGAACAGTGACTTTGGTATGTCTCTGCACATTTGCCCTGAGTTATTCCAAAGCAAAGAGGAGAAAAAAAGCTGGCTAATTGACATGTTTGATAGATGCACCCTCTTTTCACAGTCATCTAACAAAATAAAAAAGCCACTGGTATATGGTTAGAGTGAATTAAAAACTCCCCAAATTACCTGAAAGCTACATGAGCTCATGCTTTGTTAATTAATATTGCATATTAAACATGTGCATGGCAAGTTTTGTTGCTCTTTGAGATTATGTTTTTAAAGAGAAGCCAGAGAGTTTACACTCAGTTTTCTTGGAGGGTCAGATTGCATGTGTAACCCTAATGTTAGTTTGATTCATGCATCTCTTCCTTTTGTACTGACACAGACATAACGTAACTCCCCGTGGACCAATTATTTTAGTTTTCTCATTGGCAGCATGGTTTCACTATTAGCGTGGGCTTATGGATATATAGCTAAAGCACTATATGATGTCCTCTGTTTACACGTGGGTGGGTACACGCCTTTGTGTGTGTGCATGTTCCAAATGACAAGACGGCGCATTAGTGTGCTTCTATTATGAGTCTTCTTCAGAGTCCTCTCAATGAGAGCTGTGTCTCCGGAGGGAGCCTGACCAGAGAAGGCAAATAAATAAGATTGTGCTTAAAAAAAAAAAAAATAAAAGGTAAAAACCAGAGGAGCTGTCAGAGAAACATGAGGAGAGCACACCCAAGCCTAATGAAACTGGCGACATAACACAGAAAGCGCCTCATGGCTAGCTCATGCTGGTGTAATGATTCTGCGCCCCGGACTGTACGAAATCCATGCAATTTCAGACAGGTGTTTACTCCAACTGAGTAGACAGTGCCTACGGCTGTCTCCACAACAACACATTTCATTTAGATTGGTGGGCACTATCAAAGTCTGTTTGAAACATTCCAAGCGTGAGTGTTTTCAAGTAAGCTTCATGCAGACAGCTGTTTTTTAATTGAAAATACTATAGCTTCAAAGGGTTTAAGTTTCACAGAGCTCCCCAATCCATGCCTATGCAGTCACTTTGGAAAATTAAAATTTCAATGACATGAAAATGAATGACAAGCTTGAAGGAAGGGAAACAGAGGACACTTTTTTTTTTTTTTTTTTCCCTCCTTTATAAGCTTCAAACAGTGGTGAAGTGGTA
>VUQI01029777.1:0-22309 GCA_015106735.1 Paratilapia polleni | reverse complement strand
TGTATGTTTTTTTTTTTTTAAGTATTTTTTTTTTTTTTTTTTTTTTTTTTCTTTTACTGAGAGAAGCATTTAATCATTTGGGGAAGGGACATGGTCACGATTTATACCACAGGCATCATGTGTTAGAGTTCACATTGTTACCCTGATCCAGTGAATTTTGTTTAAACGAAATATTCTGGATATTTCTCTGAGTTAGTTTCCATGTTTAGTTTGACATAACTGACATTTCTGATTCTTATTCAGGTGCATGTCTTAAGAAGTTCAGCTAATGTTTCTGTAGATTTTGGGTTTGTTGTGCATGTGATTTCTTGTGCATATGGTGACTGATGCTCTCACATTGTGCTTGTGGAGATGTGTATGCAGTACCCTTTGAAGTCTTGCTTGAGCATGGTGTCATGCACATATGGTGTTTGATGCTTACAAGGCACGGTGTTGTGCAACTTGACACCGGCCAAGTTGGGTATTAGCTTGCAGTTCTGAACCCTGAATCCAGCCAAGAAGCAAATCAGTCAGCTACCCAGTCACTTTCTGTTTGACATGTGCTACAGTGTTACATTATTCATAGGCTAGTTGGCTTTCATAAATGATGGTGTAGAGAGGATTTCTTACTGAATCATCTAATGGACAGGAAATGCATGTTTCAGTATGCTGCATCTTATACTCATAATCCAGGTTTACATTTCACAAAGTAGCGAATATAAATCAGTTATTTTTAAATGTCTGTTTTCCTCGTCGCAACAATGGCAATTCTTATTTTTGCCAAACTGAAGGAGAACCTTATTTTCTTTTTAGATGAGTTTGCATAAGGTATGATGATGTAAAAGTATTATGTAGTGTGATGCAGCAACTGTGAAAGGATTTAATGAAGAAGATAAAGGAATTTAAGTTTTGAAATGCCCTTTTAGTAGACAACATTATTTATTATTAAGAGTTGATTGGGAGGGGGGGAGTGGAGGATGATATATGTCGAACGCAGCCATGCTCATTGTTTTCACACAGTGTTGAATAATTTTAAAAATTTCCAACCAGAGACTTCAGTCCACATAGTCAAAAATCACATAATCTACCATTTGGCAGTATTTTGGTTTTAAACCAGATGAAACCAACAAGTCTGAGACCTTCAATCACATGAAGTACACCTTGCGTCACCCAAGTCTGAGAAGATGGAGAATACCTAGAAGTGCGCTGTTACCTTTGCTAACATGGGCTCCACGATAGCTTGTTAGCTCTGAAATTTGATGGAAATGGGAATGGAGGCTTCCACACTGTTGCTTTGTCCTACAGTACAGTAACATCAACCATATAATGCCAGTCTTCATCAGTGTCTGTGTACAACTCTCAACTCTAGCTGAATACATCAGAAGGGAAGGAGGCACAACCTTGTGGGGCTATTTAGCAATTGCACTTTATGTACGAGTTTGATTCTCAAGGAGGCAGATGACTAAACCAGCAGTATGAAATGACAAAAATCATGCAAAATCTTGATTCAAAGTTTCTTCTCCTTTCTCATAGATGATGGCTGGCTGGAGGTCGTCCAGTCTCTGATACGAGTGATTCCACTGGACGATCCTTTAGGTCCTGCAGTGATCACACTTCTACTGGATGAGTGTCCCCTACCTACCAAGGTATTAATCTGACCTTTAACCTAGAAAATAATGGATGTAATCTCAAAACTGACCTCACCATGGCCTTTCTGTTTGTGACTGCAACTCTAATCAGAAAACCAATCCTTGATTTGTTCTTTCCCATGACTTTTTCTGTATTTTGGTTTTACACAGCTATAAATTCTGCCCACCCCCCCTTTATTAATCCCTGACTCATTCACATTTCTTCTCAAGAGCTGTCATTTGCCTCTACACATATTTCTGTTAAGAACGTGCTTGTTTACATATGGAAAATAATAGAAGCAGCAATTTAAACCTGCACAGGCAAACATGTTTGGTTGCAATCTTCGCTCAAACCACACAAAGACCAAAGGTACTGCAGCTAAAGTTTTCTTGTATATTTCTTGTTTTCATCATGTGCATCTATTAGAAATAAATTAAGAGCAAAATTAAGAACAAAAATAAAACGGAAATTTGTCTCATCAGTCTCCAGGAGATAATAGTCTTGTATAGAAAGAGAGCTGCTCATTCAACTTGAAAAAAACATTCAGGCCTCACTACAACAGTTTTTTTTTCTTTCCTCCCCCTCCAGTTTCCACCCCTTCTCTTCACTCACCACTTTTTTTTTTTTTTTACTACTTTGAACAAATAAAATCTGGTTTGGACCTCCTGCTTCCATGACCAGAGTAATGTGAGGACAGAGGTCGTACCATGACACTCTGTACAGAATGAGCTCCTCACAGTATTCAGAACAAATGCATTAAATCCAACAAGACCGATATTTTTCAAATTTAAAGTCTCAAACACAGTGCTCCACAATACAGTTGCTATGATCTTAATTGCACCACTACTACTACTACTACTACTACTACTACTACTACTACTACTACTACTACTATTATTACTACTACTACTACTACTACTACTACTACTACTTATTTCCTGCTTTATATCCTTGTAGCATTTTCTATCAGAATCATGCAAGGATTTTTAAATGTTTAAAAGTGAAATATTCCAGCTCTCTATGGTGCTTGACTTTTAGATTGTTCCATAGAAACAATCCGTGATAGTCACTGAAGTGACTTGTCCATATTCTCTCTCTCCAGGATGCTCTCCAGAAACTTTCTGACATGTTGAATCTGAGTTCAGCTGTTGCACGACAAGACGCTCTAAATCCTGCTAAACACAGAAACACCACTGCAGTCCTGGGATGCCTGGCAGAGAAACTCGCTGGTACAGTCCACATTTACACAGTTTTTGTTTTTAATCTTTGAGTCAATAGTTTTGCTCTTTGGTGTTTCCATGCTTGTTCACTATAAACATCTAGACCTTAAAGCTTGTTGCAAGCAGACAAGTCTCTGTGTTAGTCAATTTGTAAGCGCTCTTTCTTAGAACACTTTTTTCATTTTGTAGGACCGGCCAGTATTGGGTTGTTGAGCCCTGGAACCCTTGAGTACCTTCTAGAGAGCCTGGTGAGCAAACTTTAACGCTTGGTTATTAAGTGTATGGTATGCTGCATGAATCTCACTGTTGCATGTTAAGACCTAAAATTTGCTGATACATTGTGGTTGCTCAACTGGTGATACGAGAGCTTTTATTATCCTGCTCATGGTACTAGATAAGATTGGGTAACATCCTGATTGTATGTGCAAGTGCAATGAGAAAGCTTCAGTTTACTTTTAATGCATGCTTGGTAACCATGTCAAATTGCCAGGTTATAAATTTGTCAAATGCCTTTCAAAATCCCTGATGATGTACAGCAAAGAGAGTGGCATAACTATAAAGATGTGGAAAAGCAGTCTGCTACTACTACTGGGTTCGTTCTGAGCCAGACTGCTTTACTGAGCTTTATCAGAGTTATAAAGAAGTCAGCTCTGCAATTGCAGTGTTTCAGACTGATCTAACAAAAGCAACAAAACACATCTGCAACATTTTTTGACAAAAAAGAGAAAATAATTGGTAAGTGGCTAAGTCTAATGGGAAGACATTATCTATGTAATCTGTTGTGGCATTGCATTTCTTTGGAGTGTTTGTCAGTATTTTTTTTGCCATTCATGTCATTTTACTGATGGTGATAATGAAAATGCAGACAGCAAATGTGAGCATCCTCACTGCAGTATTTTATTTCTTCTTTTTTCATTAAATACTCACAGGGAGTGTTAAGGTAGAATTAGGACACAAAGAAACATCTTATTAAAATTACTAGTGTATGTTAACATGAAAATGAATGTTTGTCAAATTAGTAAAATGGAAAAATGTCCACAAACTAATATTTGCCTTTTTCTGTCATTCTTCCTCCAGAGCTCTGAGGCCCACCCTACTGTCATGCTGTTTGCCCTCATCGCTCTGGAGAAGTTCTCCCAGACTAGTAGGTTCACTCACTTTAACTTGAAGCCAGTTAAAAATGAAGATTCATGATTAGACTGGTGAAATAAGATTTGCATTATCACATAAATGAGCAGGGACACTGTTTACAGCTTACAGCTTTCACTCCCCTGGTGTTGACTAGCGTGTCTGTGCATATGAAATGTTATGCTGGGAGGCAAATGCATAGAAGTGTTTTTCTTCAGCAGTTTTATTCCTTGGCCAGTTCGTTCCTAAAGCAAGCAGTACTATGTTCCTGAAGCATAATAATACTAAAACCCACCACTGCTGGTTATTTCATGACTAAGAGCTAATGGTCTAATTTGGTTCAGTTCATTGCTGCAACTTTTCCTACATTTTCTTTAAAAGGTTGGGATTGCTTTGAGCTACACCCTGCATACATCTTTAAAGACATATTTCATTGAAGTCACTTTCACAGCACACAGAAATATAGTATAAATACTATACAGGAAGGGTCTCACTAGTTTTGTATTTCTTAATTTAATCTGTCCAGCTCGCCAAACACTCCATAAAATGGCTCATGTTTTATTTATGCTGTTTGTGCTTGAACATGTTTTCTTGCATTTTATGTCAATTATCCTCTGAGTGCTACCAAAATGTGGGCGACCTGTAACTCAATACTGTGCCTGAACGCCTACTGTGCAGAAATGGAGCACCGAAGATGCTGATGATCAGTTAGCATGCTTCTGATGCTGCACTTCCTGTGTAGGGATGTTTTTACACACGGTAGTGTTACAACGTGTGGTGTTAGACTTACAGATTGAGTCTTTCTAGCTTACACCTGCATTTTCTTTCCCTTAGGTGAGAACAAGCTGACTGTGTCTGAGTCTTCTATCAGCAATCGGCTTTCTGTTCTGGAGTCTTGGGCAGAGCATCCTGACTACTTAAAGAGGCAGGTTGGATTTTGCTCGCAGTGGAGCCTTGACAACCTGTGTGAGTAGCCCCATGTTTCAAACACTCTGTACTGGTGTAGCATCATGTGTTAATGACAATAATAGTATATTTAATTAGGTATATATTTGTCTGAATATCTGACAAAAGAAAAGTGGTAATTTTTCCTCCCATTGTTCACTGTCCAGTCCTGAAGGAAGGTCGTCAGTTCACTTACGAAAAAGTCAACCTCACAAATATCAACGCCATGCTCAACAGCAACGATGTTAGCGAGTACCTCAAGATCTCCCCAACTGGACTAGAGGTCAGTCTGTGTGTGAATACAGAGATTAGATCCAATGATTTCAGCATCAAGGTTTTAATAGTAAGTACATAAAAATCTGAATCTTTCCTCCTTCTCGTTGCTCTTTTCTTCAGGCACGATGTGATGCCTCATCCTTTGAGAGTGTGCGCTGTACATTCTGTGTGGATTCAGGCATTTGGTACTACGAGGTGACGGTCATTACATCGGGGGTAATGCAAATCGGATGGGCCACCAAGGACAGCAAGTTCCTAAACCATGTACTTTAACCTTTTTTTTTTTTTTTTTTTTTTTTTTTTTTTTTTTTGCACATTGAAATCTGAGGCAGTGTTTGAACATGAATATTTCAAAAACTATTAAAGATAAAAGCCTGAAATTTTCACTGGCCTTTCTTACCATCAAAATGAATCAGGATCTGTAATTTGGGATACATTAAAAAAATGTCTAAGTATTTGCTATTTAAAATATAAAATTAAAAAAATATTCAACCAGTCCTGTAAAATCCCATATTTGACAATGCACTAATAAAAAAACTTCACATTGCAAAAGACAACTAGTGACAGTTTCTGAATGGTATATAGTTGTATTTCACAATAATGCAAAAATAAAACAAATAGAATAATTTTTAACAATACATTTTTAGTCACAAAGATTAAGATTAAGATTTTCATTCAACTTTCATGCTGGATTGAGCAGATATGACAAGTTGTACCACAAATACAACAGCAGCATTCATTCCAGCAGTCAGCATGCCGATCGCCTGATCCCTGCTTGTCTGTCACAGTCGTGACATTAGGGTTGGGGTTGGGTTAGGGAGTTAGGGGGTTGCGCCATGTCAACATAACAACTTGGCCTTGCAAGACTACTCATGTGAAATGAGCTACTAATCTATTTTCATTGCTCTTAATTGTTTTTCTATATTTATTTTAATGTATGAAAAATTTTACATTGCTACTTGTTCAGTTTTTAATGCCTCTTAGTATATTTTAAACTTAACCTCTGGGACTGTAGGTATTGAAACAGTAGGTAGAGTAGGTCTCCAAAATGAAAAATATGCACATATTTAACAAAATTATTTTCTCAGTTATAATTAGAGTACATATCTGGAATTTTGTTATATTGAGATTAGACTATTTACTGATATTTTTGTTTTTGTGGTACAACGTGTCATATTTTCTCTATCCAGCATGACCATTCTCTGTAAACCCTAGAAATGGTTTTGTGGGAAAATCCCAGTAGATCAGCAGTTTCTCAAATTCTCAGACCAGCCCGTCTGGCACCAACAGCCATGACACGTTCAAAGTCACTTAAATCATCTTTCTTCGACATTCTGATGCTCGGTTTTTGTACTTCAGCAGGTCATCTTGACCATGTCTAAAATGCCTAAATGCATTGAGTTGCTGCCATGTGACTGGCTGATTAGTTATTTGCGTTAACAAGCAGTTGAACAGGTGTACCTAACAAAGTGGCTGGTGAGTGTAGATTCTACTAGGTGTGGCTGCTCAGTTATATGTGGCAACTCATTTAGCATTTTTTAAATTTAATAACACATCTGCGAGTAGAGAGGAACAGTTCAGTCTCTTCGAACCAGCTAGCCCTGGCCGTAAAAAAGGACCAGCTCGCTGTTGTGGTGGCCCTCTGTGTCCTTGATTGTGTGTGTTTATTCAGACATTCTGTTTATGAGGTTCAGGCAATCAGAGGAAAGCTATCTTAAAGGGGGAGGGATGAGCATGAACTGAGGGGCTGCAGCGAGGCCCAGTATAAGATAAATAAGGATTATTTTTAACAAATAAATGAATGAAAATGAATAAATGAAGTCAATGTAATAGGTCACCTTTGAAACCTTCATACTTTTTTATATCATCATACAGTTTCATAAAGATAATTCAATTTAATCAGTTTATGCTTTTACATTTTTTGGCACCAGTACCTTCTTCACTTTAATCCTCTAATCGTTGTTCTGTAAGCATTAATTAGAGTTGTTGCTCTTTGGTTGATAGACTATGTTAAAATGGCTTCAAACATCGCTTTGTCAGTTTATTGTGATTTATCTGCTGACATCTAAATGTTATTTGAATTTGACTGGCAGTTCCGATCACAGTATAATCTTCCTTTTTTTTTCTTCCCCTTTTTTCCTTCCCACTGTTATCGGGTCATTTCATGATAAAAATTGCTTTGAGACGACGCTTGTGGTGGAGTTCATACGAAGGGAAACAGATTATTCACGAGCCTCTTTGCTGAACTGCGTGTGTGACAGCATGTTAACACTGCCACGATTATCAGCTCCAGAAATATATGACCCATATTCATGACTTGTGGGACTCTCTTCACGCAGTTCGTTCTTTGGTGATGTCTCTTAGCTCCCTCTCTGAAAGCTTGATGTATTTCTTTCTTCCTGGCATCTCATAGCTCATTCGAGCTTGCTGTAGTCTTTGCCCCCCTGTGCTGTCACCATGTCTGTTGGCCTGTTGATTGAAACATGCCCGCAGTCTGACTGATGACATTCGATGCCAAGCGGCTGATTTATTTGCTCTTTAACACACTGACGCTCCTGCTGTGAAACCCCCCTCAAGATCAGAGGTATTTTTTTTTTCCTGCACAGAGTATGTGGTGCATTTCATTAGACCCTGATTCTATAAAACTGTTTTCCTCCTTCTTGCTGGAGGCTGCTAAGCTCTCACTTGCTGAGTTTGCATTGTGCTCTTCATTGACTGCACCTTTGTGTGTTTGTCTGGTCCTTTGCGACCGTCTCATCGGATGACACTGCCATTGATTAACTCGACGGGCCTCGTCAGAGCTTGTTATCCCGTCCATTTTCTCACCAACTGCTCGAGTCATTAACATTTAGGTTGCTGCGCAGAATGCCTCAGCAGGTGTTACTGTAGCTCATTTTCCTCACCAGCGTCCATCCACACCTGTGCTGCTGTCAAAGAACAGCGTGTGCTGTGGAAGTGTGATAAAGAAATGCAGCGCGTCCCAAACACTAAGTCTGTGTTGTGTCTTATGAAAGGCTGTAATTAATGATTGATGAGTCATTTTCTGATGCTTTGTTAATCAGCTACTTACATTTGAGTTGCCAGGTTGTGGCAAATACTCAATCCACACTTCCAATTAACTGTTAGACCAATGTCTGAATATATTAGTAGATTATGTAGTTTTTTTTAGATACTTTACTGGGTCACAATTAAAGTGACAAAATCTGGTTTAAATCTGAAACTGGGTCAAGTTTGTCTGCAGACCCAGAATGAAATTCCTTGAGAGAATATCTAGGACAAATTAGAGGATCTCATCCACACTGGCTTCATCCCCCATTTGTGATGGTTTCTCTTTGGTCTCTAATGAACCACTGCAATGAACTACTGTCAGTGTGTAGGAGGAAGTGGTGCATTCAAACACAGGAAAGGCTCTCTGCATAATATTTACATATCCCCTAACCTCTGCGGGCTAAAGGACAGCATGTCCTTCTGGTTTCTCTACGGGTTCAGATGTTTCTTTAATGCGGGCTACACGTTGTTGACTACTGCAGCAACAGCTCTCGCTGTCAGCTGCAGGTCTTTCCGGAAACCAATTGTTTCCTCGAGCTGTCCACCAGCCGTTTTCGAGAATTGCCTTTACAGAGGGAGCTTTGTGAGGCTTAACCAATTTCATCAGAGGTACCTTGAAAGCATGTGCACACAGGTAGCCTTTTGCATGTCTGGCCTCAGGAGACGCCGCTGAAGGTCAGGCGTGTCAGCTGTGAATGTGCACAGTGTGTGTCTGTGTGTTTTATGTTTGACATTTGCCTGTTTTTTTTAGTAGCTCTCTCAGCTGCAGGGCTCTTGTCTGGTGTGTTGTAGAGCTTTAAAGAGAGGGATGATGCTACAGGAGAGAGTGGTGTTGGAGATGGAGGTAATCACAGGTTTTTCTGCGGTGGAGTTTGTGCAGGTCGAAGGTGCGTCACTCAGCTCATGTGGTTGTAGAAACAGTCACATGAGCCTCACTGCCTTTTCTCTCATTTTGTTCTTTTGCACCCACGAACCCTCACTCTCTATTACACTGCAAAGGATCTTCACAACAGATGGATTAACCTGCTGTTAGGTCAACAGAAATCAACCAGCTGAGACTACTAGTGACAGGTTTTTACTATAGTAAAAGCAACATTTGAATGTATTTAATTGGGACTACTGATTGTTCCATTTTTAAAAGGTATAGTATAAGGGGGAAAAACAGCCCAAAATATCCAGTACCAAAAGATATATCTATCTGTCTGTCAATCTGTCTATCTATCTATCTATGGCTGAGAAAAGCATCACATTTCTAGATTTGAGACACTGGAACCAGCCTGTGTTTGCCATTTGTACTTTTATTAAAAATGATTAATCAGTTATTAGAACAATCTTTTTGTTGCTGTTGATTAGGCTTTTTATTTCAGCCCTAGTCTGAAAGTCGCAGTTACACTTAATTGTGTTTAAACAGGTCAGCGGGGCAACTTTAAAGTGTAAATAATTGCCAGCTGTAGCCTGAGAATCAGACATTATTCAGTCTGACATGTTCATGCTTTCCTTTCTGCAAGTTACTATTTATTTGTGACAACATTTGTGCAAATTAATTAATGCTGAAAATAATCACAAGCAGCCACAGACTGATCCAATATACATTTTTTGGGACTAATGTGTGTATTTTTTCATTGAAATGGTAAAAACCTCTAAATTTTCCATTCGCTTCCTTGTAAATCAAAAGTTTTGGATTATTGACATGAATAGAAAACAATGGAGCCTTTCTGAGGTCTATCCATGCCTTGTGCTGAACTCCAGGATTAAAACGCAGCTTCAGATGACCTCGGCGTGCTCATAGATCAACTCCGTGATTCCCTTACAACCTCGGGGGTAATGAACAACAGCTGATACCACGGCAACAACACACCATCCGGCTTTAATCCTGACAAATTGCCACCACGGGTCCTTTTCTAAAGCCCTTTATCTGCCTCACCTGCCCATTCACTAACATGCATAAGCTCCCGATTCACTCTGCAATCTATTCTCCCCAGCAGGGCCCATTATCTTAAGTGAGTGCTGATAGGATGCGGAGAGAATGTCCAAATGAGCAGCAGGAGTGTGTTTGAGTTCTGACTTGTAATCTAGCTTGTCTAAGAATTGCCTCAGTAATCTGCTCTAAATTTCCCTGTATATGTTGGCTTAAACTGGTCATGTATGTATGTGAGAGGTGCAGGGCTTTGATGTCACTGCTCAGCTGTCAGACACATCAACTCCACGCTCCCTTTAAAGGCGGCGAGCTTGCCAGTGAGGGATAAGGCATGTAGGAATATCAAAGCCTTTTTATTTAGCAACATCTGGGGACATTTTCTGGAGGCTGATTGCAACAGAAACTATTGAAAGCTGCCTTTAAAGTAGGAATTATGCATGTCAAAGTTCCTCCGGAGAGAAGTCCCTTTAGAGCTGGCAAAGCTGTTTTACAGTCCCTATACATCACTGAGGACTGCTTCTTATTTCAAAACCAGCCCCGTGTTTTCACTTCTGGAGAAAGAGCAGACGCTTCGAGGCTGAGCTGGTGTGTTTCTTGATGTGTGTTCAGACTAACGTGCAAACAGTCATCACAGCCGCAGCTCCTCGTCTTTGGTCTGTGGAGAATTAAACTGCATATATCTCTTCTGGTTGGCTCAGACTGCTGATTCAATGGGATCATAACAGATTCTCATATCTCAGTTATCTCGCCCAGACATGTTCCAATATTTCATATGAGTGAAGGTAATAATACTGCACTCATTTTGCAGTAGTTTTTTATGGAAAAGTGGCAGACTGCATGCCATACCCGCTCTATCAAGCTATCTATCAAGCTGCATGGGTGCCTCAGTTCATCCCTCATAGTATTTCTATTATTTCTGATATGTCTGTTCTGATCAGTTGCACCAAAAACAGGATTCAAGACTTTCTGTGCAGGTTTCACCATGCGAACTGTAACTTGCAACTTGAAATACTTTTCCAGTGAAAACAAGAAGTCTTTATTTTCACTAATATGAGGCATTTAAAAAAATGTTAAGTCTTTAAGAAGATGAACATTTTTGGAGAGAGTCTTCTGTTATCATCAAGTGATGCTCAAGCTAAACTGGCAAGATCCATCTACACCTTCAATTCTTCCCATTCATTCAGGATTTCTCTGGACTGCTATCTTATAATGGTCTCAGGAATTGGTTATGTTTTTCAGTTTTTGTCTCTGCCTCTCTCTGTGTCTTGTCTATGTGTGTGTCTTTTAGTAAGATTATGTTTCTTTGTGTGTCTCTTGTGCTTTCACTTCCTTTGTCTTCCCCCCGATTCCCTGATTGTTTTCACCTGCTGTTAATTATTTCCTTGCCCTAAACTCTGCTTTGTTCCCTAATCAGTTCTGTTTATACACTCACAGGCCACTTTATTAGGTATACCTTGCTAGTACTGGGTTTGGGCCCCCTTTGCCTCCAGAACTTTCTTAATTCTTCATGGCATAGATTCAGCAAGGTGCTGGAAATATTCCTCAGAGATTTTGGTCCATATTGACATGACAGCATCACAGTTGCTGCAGATTTGTCAGCTGCACATCCATGATGTGAAGCTCCCGTTCCACCACATCCCAAACATGCTCTACTGGATTGAGATCAGGTGACTGTGGAGGCCATTTGAGTACAGTGAACTCACTGTCATGGTCAAGAAACCAGTTTGAGATTATTTGAGCTTTGGGATATGAACAGTTTCCTGTTCTTAGCTGACAGGAGTGGCACCCTTCTGCTGCTGTAGCCCATCTGCTTCAAGGTTCAACATGTTGTTCGTTCAGCGATGCCTTATCTGTATACCTTGGTTGTAACAAGTAGTTATTTGAATTTCTGTTGCCTTCCCATCAGCTCAGAACAGTCTATCCATTCTCCTCTGGCCTCTGGCATCAACAAGTCATTTTCATGCAGAGGACTGCCACTCACTGGATATTTTTCTCCGTAAAGCCTAGAGATGGCTGGGTGTGAAAATCCCTCTAGATCAGCAGTTTCTGAAATAGTCAGACGAGCCCATCTGCCACCAACAGCCATGCCACATTCAAAGTCACTTAAATCACCTTTCTTCCTCATTCTGATGCTCGGTTTGAACTTCAGCAGGTCATCTTGAGCATGCCTAAATGCATTGAGTTGCTGCCATGTGATTGGCTGACTAGATATTTGTGTTAACAAGCAGTTGAACAGGTGGCCAGTGATCGTATAGTCCTATGTTTCCCTGTTGTTACTGTTGTGCCTCCCCGTTTCTGTTCCTGTGATTCCCTTTTTGCTCCTTGTGCCGTAGCCTTATTCTGTTTTCTACACCAGCCTTTTGGGGTTTTTTCTGTCTACATATTTGGGTCCTCTCTCTCAGTTCTGTGACATATCTACAGTCTGATGACTTGGGCTTGAGCCATTACTTGTAGTAACAATGCATGTTGAAGAAATTTGCACTGATCAATTCATCTTATTCTGACTAGTCATAAAATCTAAAGTTTATACAAATAGCTTCCAAAAACGCTGCTGGAGGACTAAGAGGAATCTGGGCTGTGAGGAGAGATGAATTTAGAGAAAACCAAACACGTTTTGGTGAATTAAACATCACAAATGTTTAAAATTGACTCTTTATTAATAAAAATGAGTCCAAAAGGTTGTAATGTTGGATCTTTTATCATTTGCGGTCCTAACAGAAGTGACTGTTAGAGTTAATTACAGGTGACACAGTATCTTCATATTCACTTTATTTGATAAAACTGACTCTTTAAAGAGAACGTGAGGTTACCGTATCAGTTTGCGGTGCATCCTGATGGATCTGTCAGTGGAAGTCCTGACCCGAGACTCGGGAGCTGCATGCCAATCTGCGTATCGACCCATTTTGTGTTTTCGCCAGCTGGAGGTGCCCACATTGACATCGGTCTTGGTGAAATATTCCTCTCCTTGGCTGAGTGTCAAACGTGTCCTCAGCCTCGGCGCTGTCTGTCTCGCTAAAAGAGATGAACAGGGAGGGAGGGAGGCGATGGAAGACATCCCGGCCATTTCTCAAAGTCCAAACTGTATTAGCAGGTGGCACAACAGGCAGAGAATTTAGAAAATACCGTTTACTTTAACTTGTTTTGTGCACTTTTATCTTTAAACTGGCCACTTAGTCCTTCAAGACAATAGCCTTTAATTGACTAATGCAGAATGTGTTTTAGGAGTTTTACAACACACGCAGCTTTCCTTTGTCCTTCCAGGGACACTGCAGCTGCTACTTAAAGATTTCTGCTCTCTGTTCTGGTGTTCCCTCCGTTTCCTTGTTTTTAAGATTTCAATTTGCACTTGAAACAGAAGGATTAAATATTCTTAATTGGTTTATACACAAGGGATTTAGGATTATAATATAGAGTTACGTCAACTTGCTTGAAAGACAAAGTTATTGGGGGGAAAAAGAGCTTTCGGAGACTAGGGATTTTTGAAAAATATCTTCAAGCACACAGAAACAGAGAAGGGAGGGTTTACCCTGACACATCTGCAGCCTATTTGCTGCTAAGAAGTACTATTGATTGATAATTAAGGTTCAGTCTGTGGAGCAAAAGTCATTGATTCTTCTTTGATAATTAGAGGCAGGAAAAAAAAAACAATCCATTCATGGATCCAGCATGGATTTTCTCTTGAACAAAGTGATATCAATGCACGTCATTTGAGGTTGGAGTCTCTCAAGATAACAAGATTGTTGGAGTGTCATTAACTCAGTTGAAGTGGATTAATGAACCAGTTCTGTTACTTGTGCTATCAAAACGCCTCAGATTCCTTACAGAAAGACTTTTAAGCACCTAATTTTGCATTGTGGTAATTCACTTTCCTGTTCAGAGCTTGGGGGAAAGTGCTGCTAGAGAAACTAGATCACACCCTTGAGACCAGTCAGCAACCCTTGGCAACTTCCGGTCACTAAAGGAAAAATGTGTATTCCCTGACCCGTTGGCAAGTGGTTGCTGGAGGTTGCTGGCTGTTGCCAGGTGAAATCCGCCGCAAAGAGGGTGCTGCACCTAAAACCTCCACGTGATTGCTTTGGTTGCTAGCAGTTCGCCGCAGTCGCCCATAGTTTGCATGGAAGGCGCCGACTTGTCTACAAACGCTGACAAATTACTCTGAAGTGAAACTGTGAAAAATGCAACTCAAACTGGCAACAGAGAATGTTTGACTTGCTGTTAAAACCAACACATTTCAAAGGACGCAACTTTTACTTTGAAGGTGAACGTTATCTGTTTCTGGTTTCTACGGAGCTTGTTCAACATGTACTGAGCTTGAAACCATATGTTTGTCAGTCTTGTTTTAACAGTGATAGTTTGGCTAATGTGAGACAAACGTGTTTGCTTACAGACTTTAGTGCCAAGTCAGACATATCTTAAAGACTGTCTTGGAAGTTGACATGAACACCATTTAAAATGGGGAAACTGGTACGTGCAGTAAGTGACAATACATAGCTGCATAATATATGTATACTATGTATATTAGAAATAATATGATGTAAACTTGGCAAAGCAACAGTACCAAGAGATACGAAACTAACCCAAATAGATGGAGAATACAACAACAGGATACAAGACAAAAATAAAAAGATGTACAATGACCAGAAAAACAGTGAGATCTTAAAAGACAACTCGTGAAAAAATGACTAGAGAAATACAAACCAGTCTCAAAAAGATGCAAAACTACCTAAAAAAAAAAAAAAAAAAAAAAAAAAAAAAAAAAAAAAAAAAAACAAAACAAGAACAATGAGGTGCCAAAAAACAAACAAAGAAAAAGCGACTAGAAAGACACAAAATGACCACAAAGATAAGGCGAGGGGGGACCTTTTACATATCAGTGCCTGTGGCCCAGTCATATCAGTAGTTATGATGATGTAGAACCGTTTCTAAATACGGTTATCAAACGCTAGTATTGATTTGCACCAATGCTTCAGTACACTGGGATTTAAAGGATTATTCAGTGAAACAGTATTAAGTAAATATATCATACCTACTACCCTCCTCTAAATGATTTACAGCTGGATTTGGAGCAGAGTTTACAGCTGTTACTTTCCTCCATCCCAGTCGTCACGTGTTGAATTTTACAGAGGAGAGAGTGAGAGAGGAAAGTGAGCCGAGCTGGAAATCACATTACATGTTTCCACGAGGAGTTGGAGGGAAAACAACCTGTTGTTGTTGTTGTTGTTGATGCCAAACAGAAAACCCTCGAGCAAGTGTCAAAGCAGCACACGTTTCTTTTTCATCCTGTGTTAGAAACTATTCCAACTTGTTCACACAAATGTAACCCCAACCTGACAGCGTTTTCAAAAAATAAGATGGATAGGAAGTTTAAAAAAATTTTTTTTATGAAAAACATGTATGAATGTTGTCTTATTGAAAGCAAAAGTATGAAAGACAAAAACTGGGATGTATTTTCCCAGTTTTCCCAGACCCTCAAATGTACTTTAATGCCTGTCATTGGTAAAGGACACAGCTCATAGTGGCAGCTGCTCTGGTACATTTCTAACATCTCTGTCTTTAGACCTATTGCTTGGCAACAGCACATACTCCATCATCCTACAGCTTTGTCGTCTCAGGCCACTCGAACCTCCTCGAGTCCTTTCATGTTATTCACAATGATGCTCCTGTGTTTAATTGACATTTTAAATCTTGATTGCATTAAATGGAAAGTGGCTGTTATACATTAGGTTTAGTGGGGGTTCAACATGATCACAGCTAATGGGAAGAATGTCACTCTGAAAAGGAAAAATAATCCACCATTTAAATACATCTTATACCAGGGAGGAAATTAATGCATGAAGGTTACACTTGATGTTGGATAAGCCGTGGAGCTGTGGAGTGCCTCTTAGTAAAGAGTCGGGGACATTATATAGTAGAAAATTATATGTCTGAGAGCTAATAATGAATGTAAAGATGACTTTCACAGGTAGCTTTGCACCTCATCTGGCAATTCTTCAGTGAATTCAGTGGCTGGAGTTAAGCCAGTCGCCTAAAGACAAACTGTAGGTGTGTCTGACCTGCGATTCTTCAGTAAAACATAAAACGGGTGGATCATTTGTTCACTCCAGAAAAACAGGTTTGAACCCCTCTTTAGTGCCTCAGGCCTCCATGTAGGCAGCTCTTAAAGCACGGACAGTACTGACATGTTGTCTTTTGTCTGTCTTTTCTTCTAACAGAGATCCTGTTGGACCCAATTTCTCTTTGATTTGGGCAGCACGACTGATCGGATCACACTGGACCCAGTCCGCTGCAGTCTGGGTGAGTTTTTGACTATGAGAGATCCTAAAGACTCTAATTAGACTCTAGTTTGTTTTGTTGTTCTTGATCATTGCAAAAGTCTTTTCTTTGGAGCAGGTCATATTAACTCCTTTTGCAGTAGAACAATTAGATTTTGGGATGATTTTTATTTATTTATTTATTTATTTATTTATTTTGGGAGGGCATTATGGGGCTGTGCAAGTCTCACAATTTCAATAGGCTCAGCTTTACAACTCTTAACATTAAGTTAAATACTTTAAATTGTCTGTTTAACTAATTTTATGGTCTGCTCTTTACTGTGTTTTAGCTCCTCAAATAACAGCTGACAGCTGTGAGAGTTAATTTTTTTCTAACATTTAATTTCCAAAAATGGCATGTTGCACAAGTTTGAACAGTTCTCTACAGGCTTCATTTTTATCTTACCTTACCATAACAATTGCTGTGCTACCAAATGTGTGTAGTATTTAGAAGGGAGATCTACTTTTAACTAGAACTAAGGGGTCAAAACCAAACTGTAGTAACTGTAGTCTGTTTAGTTAAGCTAGCCAAGGCTGATGGATGAAAATGTCTGTGTTAAATGCTTCAACATCTTACATGGATTAATGATTATGGCGAGGACAGGACTTGTTGCTGAATCTGTGCATCTACCTGAACATTTTTATTTATAAGTTAGTGGCATATACACAGGTTGAAAACCGTTTTTTTTTTTTTTTTAATTTTCAAATTCCTTTAACATGTGTTATGTGAAATAGAGATGGGGTGAAAAAAAATGTTTTTAACTACAAGCCAGCAATAGTAAACTTATTTCTTACTGCAAATAATTTCAAAGGCATTTGCATGACACCAGTTATAGTTTTTGTGGATGAGGTGATGAAGAATCCCCACCAGGAGTCGTTTTTAAAGTCTTAAAAATAATATCGCTGTCATGGTGCATTCACCCCAAAAAGGGAAAAGAAGTTTCCCCTCATGTTATTCGCTTGAAAATAGCTGCGTTGGAAAAATTCACCATTGGAAAAGTAATATTCGCACTTAACGGCTCATGAGCATGAGGAGTACAACCAGTAGCAATGCATCTCAGGAGATCTTTGAGTAAACTCAAAAGTGATGTAGCAAGTAGTGTAACAAAGTACTTTCTCCAAGTTATT
Source organism: Paratilapia polleni (assembly GCA_015106735.1). NCBI lineage: Eukaryota > Metazoa > Chordata > Actinopteri > Cichliformes > Cichlidae > Paratilapia > Paratilapia polleni. Next base: position 4,727 of record VUQI01029777.1, on the reverse strand, counting down.
TTGAAGCATTATGTATGTTAACTTTCATTTCTATGGTCACTAGGACATCAATAAAACTGCATGACTGAAATCACCAGTCAAATCTGCTTACAAAATTTGCCTCAAAAGGTTTTAAAAAGTTTTTTTTTTCCCCCCTGAAGTTTTACTTTTACCACAAATTCGTCTGATACAGATTTCTCTCATAGATTTCACTTCAGGTTTCTTTGAGTGTCTTTCTCTCTGCTCAGGTTTATAAGCAACCAATCTCAACTCTGATGGTGTCATTATTCTTTAGAAGTTATAATTTGCATTTACTTCATAATGATAAGGTAAGGTGAAAGACGTCAGACCTTTGCTTATTGCGGCAATTAAGCTGCTGAGCACCAAGTTTGGAGTAAAACACAAGCTTAGATGTAAATATTTGTTTACTTCCAGTGAAATAATTAAGTTGTCAGAAAGCATTAAATGACAACTAAAACAGGCAGAATTGTTTCCTCAGGCCTGCTTCTGATTTTCTTCTGCGTGTGGGAGTAGACGACGTTTGTTTAGGTTTGCCCATAATTAATGTGTCAAAGCGCCGGCGAAGATATTGTTGTGTTAATGGTGACAAGGTGACATGTAAAGGTTTGAGGGCAGCTCTAAAAATGTGCCGCCATCACCTCATCGCTGTTCCCACCTCCGGTCGTTCCCCCGACGCCTGCGGAGCGAGGCTTTGACAAAACAGCCGCGATATGACAACCTGTGTCTCCTAACAACGTGCCACGTTTCCCAAACGTGCTTCAAACTGACTGACAGACTCTTGAAAGCGTTAGCTCACAGCGTTGTCATCGATGGATGTGCGAGCCGAGGTGCAGGTTGAAGAGGAGGCGATACGTGTGATGACTGTCTAATCGACTATTTCTTCTTCTTTTTATTTTTTTTTTATTTTCCCTGAATGTTTCCCTGCTGAGCTTCTTAAAAAACTCAAGCTGGGTCTTTTTAAAGCTCGTGCAGTGCAAATGCTGCTAATGCACACACACACACACACACACACACACACACACACACACTTTCCCTGCTGTGCTGCTCGCGGATGTGCAAATTTGCTCATACTGAGGCGAGGGAACAGGGGTCGGGGTGCGGCTTCTCAGGTACCAAAGACTCTTATTTACCACTTCCTGTCAGACTTAAAACCCACAAATCCAGACACACACACACACACACAGACAGACAGAGAAGAGCTCTTCTCCATACACACCTGTGATTTTTCAAATGTCTTCTCACAGCCCGGAGGCCTGTCCCTAAATGCTATCGCCTCTGCAGTGAACTCTGTTATTTAATAAGTGAATCGAGGTGTTTCATTCCACAGCGAGATGTACTCCATTTGAAGACCTGATGGTACAAAATGATTTCTGCCATGAGAGGAAAAAGCACATTATGAGCTATGAGTCATCTGAAGACCGCTTTAACCTCTGAAACTTTTTCTTTGTTTTTAAAATATTATCCAAACTTTTTCAGGAAACGACATAAAATATTAACAGTACCATTGTCCTACAGTTAATAATTTAAATAATCCTCATTTGCATAGTTTCTGTAAGCAGATGAGCTTAATTAAAACTGTCAGTGCTGTTTGAAGTTTGGCCCGAGCTGCTGCGCTCGCCTTTATCTCCCACCTCCTGGATCTTTATTTGAATCTGTAGATGCAGATCGAGCCTCTGGCTGCTGAAATCACAGCATTCACCTTTTTTCTGCTTTGAAAAATCACACATTTTCTCAGGGCAGAGATGCCTCTCATCGAAGAGCAGAGAGGCATGCTGATTTGTTTTGCTTATGAGAGTTTTTGGACTCAGTATGACCTCCATGAAGGCTGAAGGGATCGCGTAGGAGCAGCGTGCATACAGTTGTGTTTTAGTCACAGACAGTTTAAAAGATAGACAAAGCTTCATGGCCCGAAAGTGCCTTAAACCTGCATTCATTTTTATTGGCCAGCAGGGGGCGACTACAGTTGCAAAAAGACTTCTGGTTGTATAGAAGTCTGCGGGAAAACTGCCCTCAGCTCCCATTATCTGTGACCTCAGTAAGCACTTTTCTGATGACTTTATGGGATCAGTGTGCTAGTTTAAAGTCTTTTACAGTAAAACAGGATGTTCATTTTGGAAATTACGGTCCTCATTATAGTCAGAAAGGTGGATGCTGCATGTTCACTGCCAACGAACGTGCAGCATCCCTCAGTTTCACGCTCAGATCCACACCTCCAGTTTCAAAACACCAAAATGGTGACAGCAAAGATTCTCAGCTCAAGGCTTCATAACAGGACTTCACTAACCACCGTGGCTTCGTCCAACTTTCATATGCAGTCTATAGCTGCAGTAGAACTGTCACTGTGTTTTCTGACCTTAAATGTAATGGTTAAATGAGCCTGAATGTTAAAATTCACGATTTTATCATTTTTCAGTTTATGAGTTGGTGTATTGCTTACAGTAGTCAGATCATGGGGGTTCTTTCCTAATATTATGGGATCTTATTTCACTATATAAAGCACCCTGAGATGACTGAGAAAATGAAATGAAACATTAGTTTTGTCTAAATTCTAAATGACTTAAATAATACAGTAGATTTTAAGCAAAATCTTTTATAGTTGATTTTAAGTCTGTAGTCAAACTTTGTTTTTGTGGAGAATGAAACCAAGTACCTGGAGAGATGTACTGGATGAAGTCAGTCCGTACTAGATGACCTCTGAGCATTGCAAGAGTTGATGTGACGGGCAGTCATGCTCGGGCAGATCCGCGGTGGAGGGGGTCCATCCAGCATCTCTGCCAGCTCTGACTCTCTCTGGCTTCTCAAGCTGGAAATTGCCATAATGTATCCTGCAGTGGTCGGCTGCACAGGCCTCTTTCAGGGGCTCCATCTGCTCTGCTGACACACACACACACACACACACACACACACACACAGTGCAATCATCATGTGATGCACAGAGAGAAACACTCAAACACAACAGTATCCGCTAACATGTGCACGTAATATACGTTTAAATACACAGAAACATACAGTGCCAGCTACCAAAGTGGACACGGGTTCAGTTAAGCTGCTGCTTAGGTTGGCACAGTGCAGCAGTACTTAGCACTTTCCTCACAGCGAGAAGGTTCTGGGTTCAAACCCTCATGTGATCTTTCTGTGTGGAGTTTGCATGTTCTCCCTGTTCCTGGTGGGTTTTCTCTGGGTTTCCTAACCAGGCACAAAGAGATGAATGTTAGGTTAACTGGTGATTCGAAATTAGGATGTAAGATGAAGTGCTGTGTAAATGTACCTGTGCTTTGAGTGGTCAGTATGACCGATTGGTGCCTGGGTTAGCACTCAGCCAGCATTCCAAGCAGCTGGACTTGGCTATTTGCCCATTTTTCTGCTTAGGAAACAAGGAAAAGATCTGGTGAATGTCATATTGACATGCTGGCAGCAACACTGTATAAAATATATCACTTTTACTCTAGTTTGAATGAGTAGGATACACCTGAATAAGTTACAAACATGAAAAACATAAAGCATGCCATGTTAGGAGATTTACAAGCAGAAAATGGAAGCTGCAAATGTACTATATAATCATAGCAGAAACCCAGTGTGGGAAATAATTGTATCAACAGAATAAGTTCACAGAATGAGGTGAAGGGCTTTTTTTCTGGTGTGCTTTGTGTCTCAGGGTTGGCAGAAATGCTGGCCATGTGGAGACATGCATACCTGTGTGAGCTGCAGCAGTTCACCCAGGTAGCCATGATGTACAGGTGAGAGAGGCAGTGTGTGTGAGGTCCAAGGCTGCAACGAATCTTTGTTTTTTACTATCATTTAATCTGCTGATTGTGTTTTAAATCTGGTTAAATCTGTAATGGTTGCTTAAATAATTACTACAATATTGATTAATCTAAAAATGATGACAAATGTTCTGTACATTTACTAACCATCTAATTTTCCTGGGTTGTTTTTTGTTGTTTTGAGTCTCTTGTGGTTATTCTTTCTCATTGGTCCATCTTTTTTGGTCTTTTTGTGTCTGCAGGAGTTTTTTTGTCTAATTTTGGTCATTTTCATTTTGTTTTTCTTTGCAGCCTGTGCCCAACTTTCGTGTTTGTGCATCTCTGTGACTATTTTGTGTCTGATTTTGGTCATTTTACACCTCTTTCTAAGATATTTTGGATTTGTAGAGAGCCAATCTGTTGCTGTACCCCTGTCTCACAGCTCTTTCCATTATGGCACCCCTCTGGCCACCCAAGAAAACCATTAGTGAAGCCTGACAAGGCACATTCCCGAACTGGTGCTACTTCCATTAAGTACCATTTAGCAAAACCATTTTGTCCTCACACAGACACATAGTAGCATAACGCTACTAGTGACCAATAACAAAATGCATCTATGCCACTTTAAAAGCCACAGTGGATGTAGACTGGTATGGTGGTATTTGAAACCTTCATATCATACACGAAATTAAGACCGGTATACCACTCAGCACTGTTAGAGAATCTATAACAACTTTTCTGGTGGGTCCCCTTAGCTCTCTGGTCCCTGGTCTGTGCCCATCAGGCTCATTCAGTAGTTCATCCATGCCCAAACTTTATCCTCAGGCATTCTTATGAAGACTAAAATCTAAAATTGGTCCTCACTCTGTACTCGACTCCTGAGCACACACTCACATGAAGACATGCAGAGCGTAATATTTCTCAAGGACAGCCTGTTCTTCGCCCTTCTCGCCTGTGCAGTTAACATGAAACGTGTATGAAAAA
>VUQI01029776.1:7227-19455 GCA_015106735.1 Paratilapia polleni | reverse complement strand
GCAGTGAGTCTTTTACAGGGCTGTGGAGGAATTTTGACCCACACTTCTTTGCAGAATTGTTTTAATTCAGCCACACTGGAGGGTTTTCGAGCATGAACAGTCTGTTTAAGGTCATGCCAAAGCATCTCAATTGGATTTAAATCCTGACTTTGACTAGGTCACTCCAAAACCTTCATTTTGTTTTTTTGAGTCATTCAGAGGTGAACTTGCTGGATCATTTCAGATCATTTTCCTGCTACATATCCCAAGTGCTCTTAAGGTTCAGGGAACAAACTGATGACCAGACATTCTCTTTCAGGATTTCCTGGTAGAGAGCAGAATTCATGGTTCCATCAATTACAGCAAGTCGTCCAGGTGCTGAAGCAGCAAAGCAGCCCCAGACCATCACACTACCACCACCATGTTTGACTGTTGGTATGATGCTCTTTTTATGAAATGCTGTGTTAGTTTTACCCCAGATGTAACAGGACGCAAACCTTCCAAAAAGTTCAACTTTTGTCTCGTCAGTCCACAGAATATTTTCCCAAAAGTCTTGGGAGTCATCAAGATGTTTTTTTGGCAAACATGAGACGAGTCTTTGTGTTCTTTTTGGTCAGCAGTGGTTTTCTCCTTGGAAATCTCCCATGGATGCCATTTTTGCCCAGTCTCTTTTTTATTGTTGAATCATGAACACTGACCTTAACTGAGGCAAGTGAGGTTCTTTAGATGTTCTTTTGTGACCTCCTGGATGAGTTGTCCATGCGCAGAGTAATTTTGGTAGGCCGGCCACTCCTGGGAAGGTTCACCACTGTTCCAAGTTTTCTTCATTTGTGGATAATGGCTCTCACCGTGGTTCACTGGAGTCCCAAAGCCTTAGAAATGGCTTTGTAACCTTTTCCAGACTGATCGATGTCAATGATTTTGTTTCTCATCTGTTCTTGAGTTTCTTTAGAACGTGGCATTATGTGTTGCTCTTTGAGATCTTTTAGCCTACTTCACTTTGTCAGACAGGTTCTATTTAAGTGATTTCTTGATTCAACAGGTCTGGCAGTAATCAGGCCTGGTTGTGGCTAGTGAAATAAATTTTATGCTTGTTATTATGCTGTTAATAAGTGCTGATGTCCAGCGATCGCTATCTATGTCCTTACCCTGATGACCGACTGATTAAGAACGAATTTAAAATGAACCCTGGAGGCTTTTACTATAGCTCTCACCTGTTTTAAGCCCTTGAATGTCTTGTTGCCTTTGTAGCTGTTGTTCAGGATGTACAGCAGCTCGTACAGAAGTCGTATCTCCGTTTGAAGAATCTCACTGCGGATTAGCTTCAGGACCTTTTCATTTTCAGTCATCAGTGTTTCAACATTTGCAGCTGCAAAACAGAAATAACACTCAACCCAGCCATCATATTTTCGTCATTTCACATCCACATGAAGGTAAGACCTTGCACTCCCACGTGGGTTGCAAGCCACCTGTTTCTACTTATCTCGCGCATGTTTGAACAAAAACACACGACGTAGCAAGGCAAAAATAGCCTGCTTATTACCCAAACTGTTGGTCGTACCTGTTGTTGTGGTGAAAGGTACACGGACACTGGAGACAGCACTTGGAAAGGGAATGTTTACCCTGTTCCAAGGTTCTCCAGCCATGTCTGCAACAAATACCATGCGGAAGTCAGACAGCCAATTACATACGAGCACATATAAACGTCATCGTCTGTGTCATAGTCTTAAAGGCACCTCCAGAGCCCTCGAATACTACTCTATACAAGCAATAACAAAATAGCGTAATTATAATAAAACCGTAAAATGTTAATCAGAATAAAAAGTAGAAAATTACCAACATTAAAATGTTGATAAATAATGAATGATATATAAAGAAACATACAAAAATAAATATTAAAACTCTCTACAATTAAAAAAATAATATATGAAAGCCAAATACAATAACGGTTTTTTTTCTGTTTACGTTTCAGAATACATTTTCAGCTCCTCTCACAAGTGGAAAACTGTCCAGCAGCTTGGAGCATAGTGACTGAAAGCAGCATCGCCAAATATTTTTGTTCTGCTTTGTGGTACAGGGAGCATCTGAGGGGCCTTTTATGGCTCATAAGCCAGAATTATTCTTATGTAATGCATTAAGGTCAAAACCTCCTCTGTGAGAAGGAGCACAGGAGGAGGTCCGTTGTTTATTGCATAATCTGTTTTTCGTTGTAGTTAAAAATGTCCTGCGCAGCTGATAAATACTTTAAAACTGTAACGAATCACATTTTCAGCTGAACATTGTGAGGCAAGTGTGGGAAAAAATGTACAGTCTGATTTTATTAAAATAATGAGCCCATCCATTACAAAGGGGAGAATATCAGCATGGTGCGTATTAAGATTCAAGTTTCAAAGACTTCTCACATACCAATTTTTCGATATGTGCAGAAAAAAAGCTCCTCATGTATTCATGCAGCACTCAATCTCATAGACACCCATTGTGAAAAAAATATCATTTATTTAACAACTGGAACAAAACAAATACATTAAAAACAAGATGTCATTAAGTAACCAGAGCTGCCTGATTACTGATCCAGGAGATGACTTTTAAGTTTACTTCATCCAACACAGAATCCTCAGACCTTCCTTTCACTGTCAGTCCGTGGCTGCCTCCTTGTAGCCAGAAAATCTCAACTTGAGCTTTCATTTCTTTTACCATCTTGTTAAGAAGGACCTGAGCAAAGGCAGAAAGCAAAATGAATATTGTGGCATCCCACATGATGGGACAACAGAACAATAAAGTGCCACATGTGCTCCTGATTTTTTTGTATACTTGTCACACTTATATGTTTCAGTTCATCAAACAAATTTTAATATTAGACAAAGATAACCTGAGTAAATACAAAATGCAGATTTTAAATGATGATTTCCATTTATTAAGGGAAAAAAGCTATCCGAACCTACCTAGCCCTCTGTGAAAAAGTAATTGTTGTTAAATCATGAATTAACTGTGATTAACCACATTTTTTTTGGAAAACTGAGCTCAATTTCACTAGTGTAAGGTTACAATGAAGTTGGTCCAATTTACATTTCTCTCAATCTCCCTCACCCTGTCACACATGTTGTCATCAGTGCCTGACACAAACAGCACACGCATGTGCTCTGGCAGTATTCTGAGATCTTCACTCCGTTGGCGATGGAGGTGAGTCTGTCCTGGTGGGTGCAGGGGGAAAGACAAGCAGATCACACCCTCCACTGCATCCTCGGAGTCTTCGCTCAGTTGCCTTGCTAAAGCTACAGCAGCACGACATCCCATCGACCTGCCTGTGGATAGGTCACAGTGTTCAAGGATTCCCACTCAGTAAGCACTACAGTAGTTTTAATGCAACATATATGGTAACTAGGAGGTTCATGGGTATCGTCGTGGGCATCTGGTGTGACAGGCAATTTCAAACAAGCAACAAAGGAACACAAGAGCTAGTCAATGGCTACGAAAAAGTAAAAACTTACCAAAACTTGTAAATGTTGGGGTGTATTTGCTTTTTGCTTCTTACCTCCAAAAAATATGTGGGTTATTGTAAACTTCTGTAGTGATCTCAGGTAGTCCTAACGAGGGAAAACACAAGCTTGTTAAGCAACATATTAACGTTAAATCATAACGGTAAAACACTACAAAAAAAATAAAAAAATAAAATAAAATAAAATTTTGCAGGACTGTGCCTAAAAATGTTACTACCTTTTCTTTAAATTAAAATACTTACCCATACAGCATTGTACGCCTTCACCCTGTAAGCTAAGTTTAAACCTTTGCATGTGAAGCGGAGGCAGAGGATGCCGTTTGATCCCAGTTCGTGAGCCAGAGAAACCAGATGTTTGAAGTTCATGTCTCCCCCGGCACCATGTGTAAGTATGACCGCTGTGTGAACATCTTTTATGGAGGAAGGGACACACAAAGCAGCATCCAGAGACTTTGTCCCAAACGGCACCTTCACTGCCTCCTGAAAGTCAGTAATCACTACATGAACGTCAGTGAGGACTGATTAAATATTTTTCTTCCTTCTCATTAGATTCTCGGCGTTTACACACGTCTAACACCGTTCTTACTGTCTCTACATAACCTAAAGAATTCCCCACTGAAATCTACTGAGGTGTGAAGCTAAATATTGAAAATCTAGCCTGGCAAATTAGCTGTTCTCTGTCTACAGGGCTATTTGTTTCGAGCCTGGACGTTTAGGTAATGTGTGCGAGTCTATACCCTCGTCTTTAACATTCAGCTTTTCTGATTCGAGCTGTAATTAATTCTAAATCTAACCTTGGTTCATATCACCTTGTTTCTTTTTCATATTTACCTCGACAAACCTATCCATTACAAGCAGCTTCTTCTCTGAAAAACAGAAAACGTGACTACGTATTAGTGACACCTAGCGTTGAGGAGTGGTCATTACAGCTTTACCAAACCAATACCATACCAGTTATTAGCTTCGTACGTTTGAGTAATTAATTAGTGTTAATTCTTAGTTTAATTTTTGTTTACGATTCACTTTATTTTCAGTTTTTTTTGTTCCATCTTATATCAGGCATCATTACAAAACAACACTTTGCATATAACAATATAACAAGTAACAAGTACACCAATGGCAAATCGCTTTGTGTTCAAATTTGACCATAAAACAAAGACTAAAAGTCAATACATTTCCTTCATAATATTATTTCAGTTTGTTAACTTTTTTCTAAAGTTTTGTTGTTTTTATTTTTTTTTTCAGTTCTCTGTTTTGTCACACCTACATCTAGCTTTTTGTTTAATTTAATTATATATATATATATATATTAAAAAACTCCCTGCTCCCTTTTATTTATCAATGTAATGATCAATGCCTAGGCCAGCCTCAGATGATTTTCTTTCCAATGGTCAGTTATATGATGTTGGAGCTGGCAGGGTTTCTTGGTTTTGGTCAAGGACTCTTCAACAGGACAGATTCTGTGATCTGAGATATCAGCATGTAATACAAAAGTAGAACCCCTCCACACACAGACACACACACACACACCACTTTCAACATACAAAAAGGTATTTATTAAAAAATAATAATGAGATACTCATACCATAGTAATACCATTTATCCACACTTTGGAAAATTATTTTGGCAGTATATCACATAAGAAGGACTGCTGCGTAAATGGGTGCCAGGTCAATCACAGTTCATCCTTCGCCTGAAGAAGTAAACACAAAAATGCTCACATTAGAATAGAGCACCTGAAAGTAGCTTCTAGTTTGTCTTGCATTTAGGTAGGTACAGTGGTGCCTCATGTACACCAGAGGGTGCCACAGACTGTAGGATGGTAAGCTCTATTCCAAGTGTAAGAGTTTTCCCTCTTTATTAGGTTTACCAAATAAAAGCATAAACCGAGATACTTACTATAGAGCATTTACCTCTGTCACAATCATGTACTTGGCAGTTATCATCTAAAAACTCAATTTATATATGTCTATTACACCCGCAGAAAAAAACTAATGTAGGCTATTTACACTGAAGACATTTTAATTTGTTACAATAGGATAAACAATGAAATTAATAATGGCTGAATTACATTTAGCTGCTCATATATAGAGTGCTGACACTGCTCATGCTGGTCACCATTAATGCGTATTGGGATACATCTCAGTGTCAGAATAAAAGATTTGCTAACCAGAGTGTGTAGACCTGTGTAGTTTGTGATTGCGTATCTTTGCCTCAGTCCCTCTCTACCTGACTGGAAACTTACTGCATATAAAAAAATGGAAAGCCTATTGAGTATTTAATTGTCAGTGAACATTATCGTGTGCCTTTCTTGATGAAGCATCTTCTACTTTAACATAACCACTGCTTATACAGACTGGTTATACACACAGACTGTGGCTTTGGCAAAGGTAAACCTGCATATGATAAAAATTTTTCACAAAGCTAATTATAATGCAAGAACAACTGCAGGTGCAATTTGACGCAAAGTAAACTTTTTGGTGTCCCTTACCCTCGTCCTGTGGCAAGAACATGGAAACAGATCATCAGTGGGCTGCTCTACAAGTTCCATGCCATTACGAATCTTCGGCTCTGTGGCCTGGAGTTTGGCATACTCCTACAAGAAGGAGAAAATTGGGCTCACACAGATAAACATGGCAGGTGGGGGAAGCGCAACTATGTCATTAGAACACATTTACAGTTTATATTGGATCAAATGACTGAAACAATTCGATCCAGTATAGCATAAATATTTTTATACAGTGCAAATGCAATGTAATTTGAGCCCAGTGTGATTGTATCAGGAGTAGTGGTAATACTTCCTATTACTATTTACTAAAAGTGTTACTTATTTTTTGTAGTGCCTTTACTTTTTCAGTTATACAAGTCTGCACTAGTAATTTTACCTTGAAAAGTATGTAGTAGTAACAAAATATGCTGTCTCCCATAAGATGATTACGGGCAAACTGCTGGCCTGCAAGAGCAATTTTCTTAACCTAAAAGACAGCAAGAATCATAGCAAAAACAGAAAATTCACATCATAATTGCAACAGTTTAAATTGTTGTTCATGGTCATTATTAATGAAACTCATGAGAACCCAGTCACACATCTTCATCACCTCTTCATCGTGGTCACGAGCCCACTGGATCTTTTCCAGGAGGTCTCCCAGGTCCGCCCTTATAGGAATGTAATGCTCCCATGGTCGAAGCCCATTGTAGAAATGCTCGTAGTAGCCGGAATTCTGCTTTAAGACCACACTGTCCCCTGCCAACAGGTAAGGCAGTCGATATGCTGCTACAGTGCCGTCAATGTTTATTTGGTACTTGTACTGGTGGTGGATGGAAGATAGAAATAAAAAAATATTACATTATTATCAGACCATTTGACTGTGTGTTCAATGCTTGACTTTTAAGAAACTTGTTTATTCTAGCTCACTGGTATTTGCGTGATATAAAGTTTCGGTGCAATCAGCTTATCTAAGTGTGTTTGCAGGAAATACCTTCTTATGAAAAAGAAAGTGCATCACTCTCACCTTGAAAAAGTCAAAAAACGAGACATGTTTCACCAGTGGTCCATAGAGGCTCTCATCATGCTTAAAGAAGAAAAAATTGGTAAAAGCAGCATCTATAATGTCTGGGTGAGCCCTCGAAAGCTTGACCAGCTCCAGGCGCTCCTGACGGCTGTCTCGCCCCCTCCAAAAGGCTGTGGCATTCTTCTCTGGCCAAGGTGGCCCTGTGTTGGCCTGAACTGACATCATGTCCAGGCTAACTCTGTTCATCGAATAGAGAAAATACTGAATGTCAAATTCTCTGCAGATTGTGAAGTCATTAATCTCTTGATCCTCGTCATCTGTCAAAGTTATGGACTTAAGTAGATAATGATAGAGTTCCATGGTTACGAGAAGGTGTTTTTTTGGCTCAGTATAAATGCAAAATAGAACACTTCTCATTGTCACACACCAATAAGCCCTGTCACACTTTGTAAAAATCCATTAAATATCAATTCAAACAAGCAGAAAGGTGAGATGAGGAAATGATGAGCATTTTGACACGGGTTTATTTCAGTTCCATTATTCAGTCTCCTTTGTGACAGGCTGTATGTAAAGACCTGCATGTCCCATCTATCATCTGCTGTTTAAAGCAGGCTACATTTTGAAATGTCTTTATGATGGCAATGTAAATGTAAATGAACAGTAGAATGTGATTATTTGATACCCATGGGGGTAGATTTTTATTGAAGGAGCCTGAATTATACTGCTAATTCTTGTGGAAACATGGTAATATGTAGTTTCTGTAGTACAAATCTCAAATCTTTTATCTTAATCCAGGACTGTATTGTACTGTGCATACAGAACCCTACCTTCCCATGGTCTCAAGGACAGACTCTGTCAGGTCATAAGTGGGCATGACAATATCTCTGGTATTGTTAGAGCCACACCAAGAAAAGATGGGATGAATCTTCTCAGTGGGTTTCCTCTTCTCCAATGGCCAGTCACCCAGATTAACAAAAAACTCTATATCAGGGAGTCGCACCTGAAAACGCAACACACCCCAGCAGAAAAGGTCATAGATAATGCTCCTTAACAGTGCTATTCATTGGAAATATTATTGGGAAAACAATACTGCATAATATTAGAAAAGACTGTGCTGATTACTTTGAGAATTTAAAATGAAACATAGAGGTGACAAAATTCACCATAAAATTCAGTCTATTTCCAGTCATCTGAAAGCAAGGGCTGAGTAAAATGCATTATTCGTGGGGTTCCAAATGTTAGAGTGTTAAAGAGCAGCTTACCTTTCTGGTGAGAGACAGGAGGATGGCATCCATAAAGATTCTAAAACCAACGTGTTCTCCAAATGTTCTGACATAGATCTAAAGAGAATAAAAAAACAGAAGAAAAAACCACAACAAAAATCATATTACAAAAATATATAGCCTCAGCTGTGTGCAGAATAGCATAACCTTAACATACTCAGGTGGAGTAAAGCAAAGTTTAATGTCAATTCAAGAGTACCTTCACAACTAGTAGACTACACCACTGGATAGGATTACCAATGTTGTAGTCAGTGACAGCAATTCTTTACATTATTGCAATGACAAATTGAGATGGATATTTGTATTTTTGTAAACTATAAAGAAAACAGACACATTTTTTGAAAAGACACCATGATGAAAAAAATACACAGGTTAAGAATAAACACCTAACCTTTGTGGCGGAAGATTATATATTGCAACCAACTCGGCATGCCTGAAAATGTAATGTGCAGCGCTTTCCAAAAAGAATGGCAACAACAGAAGAGATCAGTTTTATTCTTTTGCCATTAACTTAAGGTGTTCAGATATGAAATCAAAAGATGAGCGTGAACTGAGAAAAGCAATTATCAGAGTTCATGTGTGGAAGCATCAGAATCTACAGCCTGCATTCGAATTTGACAAAAAAATACAAAGAGATGGTAGTTTTTTGGAATTTTATGGACAGGTGAGACCAAAACGAACCTTTAGCAAAGCAAAGGAAAACCCAAAGTGTGATGAAAGACAGCTCATCAGTGAAACATTTACTTCTGGATAAATAAATGGAAATCGGCTTAAAGGATCTCATTCATTAACTCTCTTTCCACTGTCATGCAATTGTTAAGATTCATAAAGAGCATACATTTCCAACCTACCCCACAATGAGACTCCTGTCCACCAAACTAATACACCCCAAAATAAACCTTTTTCTTATGTCATTTACCCAATTTATGTAAACATGTTTCTGTTCAGGTCTACGAGAGTCTCTATTGCTTCCTGCTGTCATTTACAGTCACACCAGTTTCTCTTCTCTCCTCCACTCTCTGTTTCGCCGTGTGTGTGAAATGAAGTGAATTAACAATAGTGTTACTCCACCTGACAACTTGCTACATTACTGTAAGTGCAATAAAAACTTTACAGTGAGTGTTAACCCATTTAACATCAAGGATGAGAAAAAAAAAAAAAAAAGCTATGTTACTGTGTTTATTCAGCAAAAGCCTCCATAGTGTAGTGGTTTACACATTCACCTAACAAGTGGAAGCTCCCCAGTTCAATTCCCAGGAGGAGACAAAAATCCCTTTAGGGTTGCGTCTGGAAGGGTATCTGGGATAAAAATCTGCCAAATCAAACAAGCAGAGTCACCCGCTGTGGTAACCCTTTGTGAATAAGGGAGCAGCCAAAAGTAGCTTTACTGTTGTTTTTCGGCAAACATGATTTCTACTTAATTCTTATGTTACTGCTCATTTCTTATGCTGTTCCAGTGTTTCTTATTTCCCCAGTGGAAATTACCTTGTTGTCTTTGACAGTGTAGTGGCAGAGGCTCTGCCGCTGTCCAAAGCGCTGTGGGATCTCCTGTGCATTGCGATCTGGGTCGACACTAGGGTAAAGGGAAAGGTCTCTCTCTATTTGGGGGAAGGACTGAGGACAGCGCATGTGGGCCTCCCATAGAGAGCCACTGGGCTGGGGACAGTGGCATCCCTCATGATAGACTGGGCCTGGTGAGGAGAAAACAAACTCATTAAGATCTTTCTCTTTTGTATTCAAATATGTCCAATATTTATCAGTTACTGGATCCAGAAAGGCAGCAGTTGAAGTTTCAAGATTACAGAAAAAGTAAGAAACAAGTTCATGACATGTCATTTAAAGTAGAGCTTCACTGTCCTCTCATTCAAAACACAATTTTGAGTGCAGCAGGAATTGTGTTCTACCTTTGAGAATAAATGGTGACTTGGCAACATGCTTGTTCTTGAGCAAAATGTGGATGTGAAGTTCCGAATAGGTGGCGTACATTCTATAGCGAACCAGGAATGACCCATCCTGACGATCCAGGACCTGGATCCAAATCCTGGTGAACTGCTCCACTGGAGACACAATCTTTACTTCAAAGGTCTTCTCACCAGGTGATGTTGTTAAACTGTGAGGGGGAGAATATAATAAGCATCACACAGTATCTTATGTCTCTGATAACAACAAATATGAGATATGAGAAAAGGTCATCTAGTTTATGTCACACTCGCTTTGTACTCTCTACATTCAAAAAGGTTTAAACTTTGCTTGTCAGAGAAATCTACCATTTTGCTAGAAATTCCTGATTATCTTCTCTGCATTTCTGGCATCATGTTCACTTAATGGATGTAGCACTATCTGTATCTGTGTCTTAATAACTTACATTGTCCCTGAATGTAACAACTTGTGCATAAAAAAAACAGTGTGTTGCTAGTATGATTTCATGCACTTTTTGCACTAACATGCTGTTAGTGTGTCTCTTCTCTACCAGCTGACAATGGAGTAATGTTTTTTTTTTTTTTTTGCAGGAGGCATGAATGGAACTGGACCAAAGCATGTGTGAAACTGATAGCCACAGAGAGTACCTTTAATAGGCCCATGCAACTGTGTGATGAAAAAGGTCATTGGAGGCTGTCTAACATCCTTCTGCCTGGGGCGCAAACTTTCATGTCAGCTCCCCCAGTACTCATCAGTTCAAAATTTCAACCTTAATAGCACACCACACGCAGTGGATAGATTTAATATGGTGTCTTTTATTTGTAGTTATGCAGTCTTCTGGCCTCAGCAAAACAGAAGGATTCTTTTACTGTTAGTGTTTTGAAGTACAAAACAGATAATATATAGAAAAAATATAAATGCCTTTAATTGTATTTGTTCATTATTTTGAATCCCAGAAGAAAAAAAAAAACACATGAAAATAACTTTAATTTCTGGAAAATTTTGACAAATTTCAAATTAAAAGATAAGAAAAAAAGAGGGGGAAAAAAAGAGACCTTTTTGTACTTCTGACTAATAAATGATACCTATAGGGCCTACCCTTAAGGTCATGATGTCTTGGCTTGCTACTGTTGCTTGTTTGCACATGCATGCAGTGATGATGGGAAAAACCAGGGATGTACCCACAACTCTAGGGTCAGTGAATTACATTTTAATAAAACAGGGTTTGTGTTATAATAAAGAAATGAATTTTCTGTTGGAAAAAAAGACATCAAACATGAAAGAATGTTATGCTACTTATTATTTTAGCAAAACAAACACTCACCCAGAAGTGAAGCAACGTATTTGCCAATTGCATTTTTTTTTTTTACATCATTTAATTCATTTGTTTTCATCAAATTTCAGTGTCTCCTGGCACAAACACAAACAACCAAATAAAACAAGTGAAACATTTGTTTTCAGTTTCTACAAAACAGAGGTTTAACAGCTCAGGATGATACTTCAGGTTATTGCAACTGGAGATAAAATAGCTATAGCACACACAACCAAAGATATAACCTCCAAGAGGCCAGTAACCTAGGGCCCAAAAAATTGAAGGGACCCATTTGATATGACCACCAAAATGGCCCATTGTACTTATAACACTTCAAAATGCACAAATGACAGGAGTCCCACTAATATTTTTAAGTCATGGTTTTATCTTGTGGCCCAAAACTTATTTTTACAATATATATTTTCTTTATGAATTGAATTTTAGCTCTGCAAATATTTACTAATTATTTTACCCTCCACTGATTAAAATAGACACCTTTTCTGAAAAGTTTTGAAGGTGGCGAGGCATGCTGGGAAATATTGTACTGGTGCTTCCTGGCCGTTCTCTCTGTCATTTGTGGATGATGCGTACGAACCTGTTTACGTCAACTACGCAACAATTTACTTTCCAGTGAGTGTCATATAGAGGAGTTCGTCGGCGCAGCGGCATTGAATTATGTTTAGCAAGCCAAAGCAAAAAAAAAAAAAAAAAAAGAGCCCAAAAAAA
>VUQI01029775.1:0-12268 GCA_015106735.1 Paratilapia polleni | reverse complement strand
TAAACCCTGCTCTGTGTGGGCGAGCGTTATCATCTTGGAGGATAGAGTTCGGTCCCAGACTGTGGAGATATGGGATTGCCACTGGTTGCAGAATCTCATCTCGACATCCAATGATGACGAGCCTTGTTTTTCCAGTGAGGAAGATGCTGCCCCACACCATCACACTGCCTCCTCCAAAAGCTGTTACCCTATCGGTGCAGCAATCGGCATCGCATTCTCTGCATCTTCTCCACACTTTGACCCTATGATCCAACTGGCAAAGGCAGAATCTGGACTCATCACTGAACATAATGTTGCTCCACATGTTCTGGTTCCAGTGCACATGACTTCAATCATCCAACTTAATAAATGACACCAAACAAGAGTCAATAGCAGAATAAGCTGTTTGGCATTGGCAGAGAAGATTTGGCAAATTCTTCATGGGAGCAACCCACATACTCAACTCTGCTGCTCAACCCACAAATGCATTTTCCTTGCAAATGTGGCACCATTTAAAGGGGAATAAACAGGCTTTCCAACGGTATGAGATTTTTTGCCAAGAAGCATTGTTACAACAAAGAAATAATCGACCAAACACAAATTTCCTTACTTTATAAAAGACCTCTGGGCATGAGTTGTTCGCAGAGATGGCACCCTATACCTCTGTCCTGATGGTAATAAGATTTATTCCTCATGAAGAGGATGTGATGCATCACTAAGAATGCTTAGCCCCTTTCTCACCTCTCAGAGCTCCCAGAGCTGAGTAATACTATGTTGTTGTTGACCTGCAATCTTACTACCCATATTCACAATCTTATTGATTTTATTCTTATTCACTACAGAAAGTGAAGAATACCAAGCAATAAAACCGAAAGTTAGAATGCTTTCTACAAATGAATGATAAAACAGAACCAATATACGTCTATCCACATCAAACTGCCTCAGCTTCCTCATTAAGTACAAACGTTGCAATGACAACTTGTCATCAGTTACTGTCCCCAAATATTTGTGTTGCTCAATATAGTCACCACCCACCACTACATGTTGATGTATCCTCCCACTAGCTCTAAAATCAAACATAATTTCCTTCGTTTTCTCAGTGTTTAACCGAAGGAAACTAGCATTACACCAGGTAGCAAAATGCTGATGAAAAATCCATAAACATAGCATATAATCTTACTTTTGTTAAAATAAAGTGGCTTCTGTGTCATTGTAAATCACTTTTGAAATAAATTTTATGTTAAAGCTCCTGTTCATTGCTTGTTTCCCCCCCCCCAAAACTTTATATATTTTAAAAATTTTAATATTGTTTTGAATTCAAGCCTCATAATTAGCAGTTGACGGTGAAGCGATCCATCACCGAAGAAAAACTCCAAAACAACTCAAAAACACTTCCATCCCTTTATGCCCTCAGAGAACAGAGAGGCAATCTAAAGCTAATTATAATGAACTGTGTGCAACAATGGCATTAGTTTTTCTCTTCTTTTCTTTTTTTTTTCTCCTGTGGAGCTACAGCATATCATTAATCCCATGGCAACCAATGCAGTGGTAATGTGAGGGCTCAGCAGGTTTCCACTTATGTGTCTGATCCAGACTCATCAGATGCAGACTTTAGCCTGCCATTGTCCACATACTTCACATGGCATTTTCTTCTCCTTTCTGTTGGTTACATGTTACAAATTTGAAAGACCCATTGGCTAAGGATAATGACAAAACCCCCCTCTAAGCTAACAACTAACAAACTGAAAATGGTTTTGATTAAGTTTTGGTGAAGATTTGTGACAGTTATAAAGTAAACCTGCTCCTTTTTCAGTGACTTGTAAAGACATAATATATTTTGACATTTGATATATGTTTTTTATTTTTTTTGCAGCAGGGAATAAGTACATTTTGGATGTTTCTGACATCCCACATCCAAATGCATCACCAAAGCACAATTCTATTTTACAGGGGACACAATTGCAGCATTGTGGGTTTAGCACATCTGAGACAGTTGCAGTGCAGTCTTTCACAGTCTCTCTCATTCTTCAAAGCTGTTCTCGTGATAATGAGTGTCAAGGGATTCATCACATTCATCATGTACATATAATTCTTAACAGCCAGAAAGTTAGGGACATCTGATAAAAATAACACATTTTGACCATCATGGTCAGACCTGTAACCTTGATACTTTGTGTCAGCAAAAATCCAAATGTAGGTATTGTACTGGTACTTGGTCTGATAAAAAGTGGCCTTGGTCCCTTATTATAGACAAGATAGAACTACCCGACCTTAAAACTAAATACTCATCTTTTTCAGTAAGAAAAGTTGACTTTTTAAATGTTTTTTTTAAATGCCCTTTTTTCCCATTATGCCTGTATCTAATAGGGATGGCTCGATCCAGCTTTTTCCTTGGCTGTGGGTATCGAGTACCAATCCGATACCATTGTTAAATTAATGTGAAGAAGAGGCTGGCAATCATTCTTTTATGTGTAAGGAAACATCAACAGCTTTACTAATGTAAAATAAAATGTAACAAATCCATATACATCAAAGAATATACATTTAGTGAATTTTTGGCATTTTTACCAACACTAACGAATGAAAACAGGTCCAGGATAAATAATAGTGAAAAAATAAATAATGTACTGCTGTTATTCATCTAATTTATTTGAGAACGCATCTTACCTGGATCTTTCCACTCATGTCAGCTCACTCTGACCACAGATTGCAGTTAAGTAAAAAACCTTTGCAAACATACAAATAGAAGCTGTTGGTATAGCAGCATGAGATACCTCCAAACTGATGTCCCTCTGCACTTAGCTTCCTCCATGCTATGTTTGCTCTGCTGCTAGCTGCTGCTGTCAAGTAAACACAGAACAACATAGAACTGAACTGAGTGGATCAGACCATGGATCGGCTTATTTTCACTGTTATCTGATCCAGCTGTTTGGGCTAGTATTGGACCTATATCCAATCCAAATATCAGATCAGCACATCCCTAATATTTAGTACACATATAAAAGAGAGATGGTTTTGAAGAAACAAAGGAAATTGCAACATGCTTCTACCAACTATTTCTTTCATCAATCCCAGTGGCCATAGATTTGGTGAGACATATACTACATTGACTGATGCTCTGAAAGAGCAGCCACTACTCTCCTTTTCATCCTTCAGTCTTTTTTCATCAGTCAGCCTGTTGTCTTAAAGCATGAGTAGGGAAAAACTCCTCATCACATTGTATATGTTGGTCGCCTCTAGCTGACAGGAGCCTCAAGTGTGAGAGTGAAAGAGGCATAACGCCATCAGAAGTGATGATTTCACTTGATGGTAATTTTTTAAACTGCCATCTTATGTTAATGTTACATGTGGACAAGGCCAGTACTGATGGTCACAGAAAGACAGCTTGAAGATTATTCACATCAAATAACAGCAAATAAACACACGTACACATACGCATATGTGCACACAAACACACACGGACACACACACGCACACACACACGCACACACACACACACACACACTCAAACAAGACTGAATAATGATAACAGCAATCAAATATTCAGTGTGGAGAACTGTGCAGTTTGAAAAACTATACAGTATGTTGCCTACCGCAATTAATCTTTTTGAAACTTAATGTGTTTCACGATGTGAGCGCTTACATTTTTTATTTTAATAACAGAAAGCATTTAGAGGTCTTAATCTGCTTCTGAATCTCACTACTTCCTGCTTGGGGGTAATAAACTTAAAAAATAAAATGATGTTGCATGAATATGTGGGTGGCTATTAGAACTGATATAAGTGCACATATGATTCTTTCCGTGTGCAGAAAATTATGCATCGTCTTTCATTTCACATTGCTGTAATTTAATGTGGGAAGTGATTTAAAAAAAAAAAAAAAAAGCCGAGGCCTGAAAAAGATCAGCAGTAATAAGCATGTTCATTGAATTTGCTTTATTAAAGTTCTACAGCTTTGTGTTAGATTATCATAGCAGTAAAAAAAAAAATGTTTTTTTTCTCAAACTTATTTTAGTTTGTGGATCTCCGGTGGGGCAGACCATTGAATAATAAGCTATAAGAAGAGCTTTTTTTCTCCCCCAACATCATTTTTCTTTCAGTGTAAATAAGTAGAAGTACACCGAACACATTTCATAAGTCATTCATTTACAGAACAGATGGTGAACGTGAGATATTTTTAAAAACGTTTTTTTAACAATACATAAATTCAGTCTGTCTACTGTCAGTATATGTATGTTACAATTTACCGATCACCGCTGATCTACATAAGCAGAAAAAACCTTTGATGAAAGGTGTTTTGGAAGCCCGTGAAAAAAAGGCTAAAGCACAGTTCATTTGTTTGCTCCCTGTAGTATAGGCAAATGTTGCTCAGTTTATTAATCGTGTTTTATGAAAAATAACTGAAAGATTCTATCCCCTGAAAGCAAAACAAATCTTAATGTCAGTGTTTTTTGTATTATAATGAAACTCATTAAGTACAAGTACACTCAAGTTCGCTGGCTAATATATATGGACATGACAGAAAAGATACTGATGGATTGCTCATTTAGTTAAAGTGTGCAGCAAAGCTACAAAAAGTTGTACCCTACCCTTATCCTATATTTTGGAGAAAGACAAAACTGCCTTGTTTTGGGAAAAAAAATGTAAATAGTTTTTGATGTGTGTAAGTTAGAATGATTACACAGTTCAACAGGTCATTTTCATCAGAGATAAATTTATGTGGGTTGTGTAGTGTTTCTCATGCTGATTTCAAATCTGTGTTTAGTTTTTCTCTAGCATGTCTATTTTTTGTGATGAAGGTAGTTATATATTGCATTATATTTGGTATAATTAGCCAAGAAAACCATATTCTAAGCGTTTTTTGAAGAAACGGTTGTAGCTGAATGACACCATTCAGTATATCTGTGCCACAATGTGTGCCTCTTTGACCTCGCACTGATGATATTGAAACATTTACTTGATTGGTGCTTACTTGCATGCTTACCACATGTTTGTACGCTGTAAATTAACATTGCTCATAACTCAAAAGTTGATGTGACTGGAAAAAACTGAAAACAGATCTGAAATCAGTGTGAAAAACTGATTTTGAAAAGTGTGTTGCAATTTCTGATGATCACAAAAATATATATTTTTTGTTATCCTGTGTTATTTTCTTTGTTCCCTGATTGCCAAGACTTTGGAAACAATTTAATAACAACAAAAATTACATATTCTGATTACCTGGGGTTAAAGTTACAGTTAGGGTTGGCTTCATCACCAGTGATGACTCAAACCTCAGAGGGTTAAAGCCTGGCTTTATTATTACCACTAGTGTTGTTTACACTTTCAACAATTTCCCAACAATTTTTTGTAAATGGAAAATTAATAGAACTCTATGAATGAACACATTTGTTTTTCTCATCTCACAATGTACCCATTGTTTGGATTGACTTTTGTAGTTCCTAAACAAATATATCCAGAAACAGCATAGAGGTATATCAACACCAGCATCTGTAATACTACACTGGAAAAGTCATTAAAATTTTTAAGCATGGCTACAGCATTCACACATTCATTCATGTATGTATTCACAAAACAATTTGCATCTCAAGCAGGATTATCATTCCTGTGTGAACTATTCTCCCACTACAGCCCCTCCGGTTTTTCAATCTGCCAAAAAGCATTTATTTAAAAGTTAACAAAAGTGCTCCAAAATTTAAGAAATATTCTTTAGACAAACAA
Source organism: Paratilapia polleni (assembly GCA_015106735.1). Classification (NCBI taxonomy): domain Eukaryota; kingdom Metazoa; phylum Chordata; class Actinopteri; order Cichliformes; family Cichlidae; genus Paratilapia; species Paratilapia polleni. Next base: position 6,569 of record VUQI01029775.1, on the reverse strand, counting down.
AACTAAAAATATCATTATCAGACACTTTTTTTTTGAGTGTGTCAAAGATCAGGAAGAGTGTCTTATTGTAAGGTGTATCTCAAAGCATGTAGCACTGCAGCAAATTATTTAGCACACTTGTATTTTAGCATCATAAAGTTTCCCTCTGACGTTTTCTTGTACACAGTTTCTGGGCTTGAATAAAACTAGATTCATGATTGTATCTACAATATCTAAGTTATAATAATTTAACCACTGAATGATCATTACACTATCATGTTGCACATGACACAGACAACTATGTGGCACAATAGGAATACTCTTATAATTTTACAACAGTAATAGTAGAGTAGAGTGTTTTGGTGACATTGGAGGTTGTATGAATGCTTCTATATATTTGTAGCTGATATACTATTGATATACACTCACTGGACGCTTCATTATTTACACCTTGCTAGTACCAAGTTGGACCCCCTTTTGCCTTCAGAACTGCCTTAATTTAAATTCTTTGTTGCATAGATTCAACAAGGTGCTGGAAAAATTCCTCAGAGATTTTGGTCTATATGGGCATGATAGCATCATGCAGTTGCTGCAGATTTGTTGGCTGCACATCCATGTGATGTGAATCTCCCATTCCACCACATCCCAAAGGTGCTCTATTGGATTGAGATCCGGTGGCTATGGAGGCCATTTGAGTACAGTGAACTCATCGTCATTTTCAAGAAACCAGTTTGAAATGATTTGAGCTTTGTACTCATCTTCTGACAGCCTTAGAAGATGGGTACACTGTGGTCATAAAGGATTGGACATGGTCAATACTCAGATAGGCTTTGACATTTAAACAATGCTCAGCTGATACGAAGAGGCCCAAAGTGTGACAAGAAAATAAATATCCCCCACACCATTACACCACCACCAGGCAGGATGGATCCATGCTTTCATGTTGTTTACACCAAATTCTGACCCTACCATCCAAATGTCACAGCAGAAATCGAGACTCATCAGACCAGGCAAACTTTTTCCGATCTTCTATTGTCCAATTTTGGTGAACCTTTGCGAAGTGTAGCCTCAATTTCCTGTTCTGACTGGAGTGGCACCCGGTGTGTCTTCTGCTGCTGTAGCCCATCTGCTTCAAGGTTCAATGTGTTGTGCATTCAGAGATGCTCTTCTGCATACCTTGTAACAAGTGGTTATTTGCTGTTGTGTTTAGCTTGAAGCAGTCTGGCAATCCTCCTCTGACCTCTGGCACCAACAAGGCACTTTCGCCCAAAGAACTGAAATTTTCTCTTTTTTGGACCATTCTGTGCAAACCCTAGAGATGAACTTCAGAAAGTCGCCTTGACCATGTCTAGATGCCTAAATGCATTGAGTTGCTGCCATGTGATTGGCTGACTGGATATTTGCATTACCAAGCAGGTGTACCTAACAAGTGGCAGGTGAGTATATATTGTATCAGTGCCTCCAGCAGTTCAGATGTAAACACAGCACCTACCCCGAGGGGGAAATCAGCCAAATTTAAACCATCCATCCATTTTCTTCTGCTTATCCAATTCAGAGCCCTGGACAGGTCACCAGTCTGTCGCAGGGCTAACACAGAGAGACAAACCAAATTTAAACCAGCATAGATTTTTCTTTTAATGGGAAAGAAAAATGTTTTGATCATAAAACTTTTTGATCATACCTCATAACTCAGGACATATGATTATCACAATTTACCTTCTAGACCTTAGTACAGTTTTTTTTTTTTTTATGTTGAACCCAAGCTGGCAGAAAATTTGCAAAACCATATTCTTAAATGCACACATCCCTCCCTGTATAGCTGAGTGAAGTAAAATCCACATCAGTACACAGAGTAATAAATCCTGCTTTTTAAGTAGTGCTGGAAGCAAAATAAAAGACATCTTCCATCAAATATTATTAAGTGGGAAACACACTAAACTCTGCTGGAGAACACCAGTGGGCTCCCAAGTCATATTTTTTTTCAGTAGTGATGAACACACCGTTACTTTCTGTCAAGCTGTCCAGCGATTAGTGATGTCTAGTGGGTAAAGGCCATTTGAGTGTAAGGGAACAAAACACGTCGTTGCCCATGATGCATTTAAATGAGAAACTACACATAAAAACGATTTGCCTTCAAATGATTTTTCTTACGAGGCCATCTTCTGTGAGTGTCCTCTCCTATTGTGTTCTTCTGGCATAAGAGCTCCATTACAATGATTTAGTCTGCACAGAGCAAGGGTGCTTTTGAAACGAGTGCGCACACACACACACACACACACACACACACACACACATGCACTCATATGCACTCATGCCTCAGGCCTAGGGACCCATCAATTATAGTGGGTTCAGTCAAGTTATCATCATCCTCCTCTTTTCTTTTTTCTCCCTCAGAGGGGTTGAGAGTCCATATTGTGCCAGTTCTGTGCACTGAGTGCTTCAAATCTGGAGCACTTGCATAAGAGTCTATTTTATAGGCATGTAAGCAAAAATGAATCCCAGATTCCATCTGAATCTCCATTCATTGGGAGTGAATCTTAATTATCTCAAGCGGGGAAGGTGTGAAAATCAGAAGGGTATTTTAGGGAGCAAAGATTGGCAGAATGAAGCTGAGGCCATGAGATTGTGTTTGTCTGCAGGTTTCAGTTTTGCTTTGTACCTCTGCTGTTCGCTGTCCTGGTGACAAAGACTGCTGTGCTCATCAGGGAGTTACATTTACCTTGTGCTGTCAGATGTCATCACAGGAAGATGTTGGGCTCAGGTCCCCCCCCCACACACACACTCACACACTCCACCACCCCACAGCTGTCTTTGATTTAAGTTTATTTACTGTTCACAAGCTTGTGTCACTTTAATGTGCCTCTAGAGGTTATTACAAGGTGATATGTATTTTCTTTTAATTATTTTTATTCATTGTAGTTTGCCCTGTCGTACTAATGTTTCAGTGGCATGTGAAAGTATACTTAAAAACACAAATCAAAGCTGATCTGCAGCGCTGGTCAACAGTTGATCCAAGTCAAAATATGTCCACTGTAACAATAACGACAAAAATACTGAGACAGTTAGTGGAGATGCTTTTTAAATATGTGGATGAATTTCAGAATATCTTTATGCCTTCCTTTTCCTTTAACAACAGTATGTTGTTAAAGCAACATGTTAAAAACATGTTGGCATGTTTTTAAATGTCTCCAATTCCTCAAACTTGTATATTCAATATACACATGAAAATATGACCAGATCAGAAACATGATTTTTGATATGGTCTCAGGTGCTTTGATGCCACCTGTGATTTTTTTTTTATAATGCTTTAGATCAGATTAGATTAGATTAGATCAGATTAGATTAGATTAGATTGTCTCCCTTAGGAGAAATTTGTCTCAGACAATTGAGGGAACACATCACATAAAATCATCATCATAACATTAACACATTCACATGCAGATACACATTCACAGTTCACCTATTGCTAATCAACAGTTTGACTGATAGTGGCACTAAAGAAAATTTGGACTTACAATTTGGTACCCTGTACCTTCTTCCTGAGTGCATCAGCTCATGCTATTTATGAAGGATGTGGTTTACAGTCATAGTAAAAAGAAAGTACATCCTCTGTCAATTCTAAGGTTTTACATAACAGGACATAACAAAAAATTATCTATTCCTTGACAGGGCTTAAAATCAGGTAAATATAACCAGAGATGAACAATAACACATGACATATTACACCATGAAATTTATTAATTTAACAAAAACTAAGCCAAAATGCAGAAAGAGTGTGTTGAAAATAAACTCTGTGATTCTGTAGCTTGTAGAACCACTTTTAGCAGCTATATCATGAAGACAATCATTTTCTGTATGACTTTATCAGTCTCTCACATCTCTACTTTGGTCTGATCTGTCCAAAGAACATTGTTCCAGACATCTTATTGTTTGTTTAGCTTCACCTCGAGGTCTGAGATATAGCTCTTGAGTTTTTTGCAGTTTCTTTGAGTATTGCATGGTCTGACCTTGGGGTGAATTTACTGGGACGTCCACTCCTTTGAAGATGGGCAACAGTCTTGAATGTTTTCCACTTGTGAATAATCTTTCTCACTGCAGAATGGACTTCAGTTTGTTTGGAAATGGCCTTATCACCCTTCCCAGATTGATGGTCAGCAACAATTGCTTCTTTAAGATCACTGCTGATGTCTTTCCTCCTCAGCATTGTGTTAACACACACCTGAATGCTCCAGACCTGCAAACTGCCAAAACCTCTGCATTTATAGAGGTGCTCACACTTGCTGATGAGGAGTTAATCAAGTGCATTTGATTAGCAGCACCTGGCTGCCTACGATCAAGAGAGGATGAAGCCTAATGTCCTTAACGATCCCCTGACCTTAACGATCCCCTGACCTTAATGATCCCCTGACCTTTGGAGTGCCACAGTGAGGTTGGCACTTTTGGTTCAAAGTAAATCTAATAGAAAATCTCTCTAACACTTAATATTTAAACTAGGTTTTATGATTCCCTAAAGTTTCAGTGCCATGGCAATATTCCCTTGAGCCTCATTGTTTCATTTTTGGTAGCAATTAGCAAATCTTAGCACACTAAGACACTAAAAATTTGTAGTCTGTTTTGGCCATTAGTAGTAGTGCTAAATGCTACACAGTCATATAGTTCAAATCAATTCTTGCAGCCTTATGGAACCACACAACCTAAATAATAAAGCAGAGTGCATGTTCAACATATTGTTTTATTTTGCTTAACCCCTGAAATATGGGTTTTAGTTTAATATTTGTTGGTTTAATGTAGTTAATGTGGTTTAATATTTATTTGTTTACTGTGCACCACAGGAAACTGTTAAAAAAAAGAGTGTGCTGTAGCACTGTTTATGGATTTGGAGATCAGTTTTTAGCATTTACCTTTGTTGACACTATTATAATAAGTAACAATGTGCTCATTTTTGAGGCTTGAGGTAATGGCAGACTGTAAATTCTTTTCTACTTTGTGACCAACAGTGACTGACATTTTATTAAAAGAATAGCTCAACTCTTTGGAAAATACAGCCAATAAGACTTTATTTCTCTCTTGTCTTGAGCAAAAAGATTGAGCAAAGAAGAGCTTCTTCATCTTTCTACCTAAAAATCTTAAAATCTAAAAATTTTAAATTGTGGCTTTGTGGAGTGTGTATGATTGCAATATCACATATGGAACTGATACTCTAGTCTCACAAAATAAGAAATGGGGAACTTCAGGTTTAGTAGTACAGTTATGAGAACCACTTGTGTTTGACTGCATAGCTTTATTGGACACTTTACTTCACTTATTATACAACAGCGATGGTTGACAATAAGCCTAATACACTGGGTTAGAACATAAAGTACATTACTTTTCTTAGAGCTCTAAACCAAACTGTATCCCCTTTGAAAACTCTCTGTGTCCTGCACTGAGCAGTGCCCTTCCTGAACAACCTGTTTTGTAAGTGAATCCACTGATGGGCTCCTGTAGCTCCGGGGTCAGAGCAGCAGCCATATTGATTTTTCTGTTTATAAAGACAGTGGCAAACAGGGCAGACTCAGAATGCCAGAAAGAGTGACTCGAAAAAGGCATGGCCTGGAGGTATTTCTCTTTTTCCCTGTCTCTGTCTGCCACTGTTTACCTTAAATGCGTTTCACTCTCTCTACCTCTCACAGTATTCTCACCAGCACTTGTTTGTCTATTTATCTCCCACATATTTTGTTCTACATGGATAAATAACTTTAGATAAGATAAACAAGAATAATAAAAATATATAAACACAGCTGCTACCAAACTGAGCTCCATTAGAGACAGTGTTTGTTGTGGGATATTCTCTGCCATCCAGCTATAGATTTCTCTGACAAGTTGATAAGTAATGCAATTAAATGGACTGCATGCTGCGGAACAGGGATTATTTATTCATGGCTAAAGCTCATTAAATTTTCGTTAAAAAAAAAAAAAAAAAGCTCAATTTGTGAATTTTTATGGCGTGTGTGTTTCATTTTGTTTCACTTCTGTGGATTTCTGAGGGTTATAAGCAATGAATGAAATACTGCATAGCATGTATTAAGTTTGATTTAGAGCCTTTGCAAGGAAGTGTGGTTAAACACAAATACAGTGCTCAAGAATAAACAAATACAAAAACATGTATCAAAAAATAAAAAGAAGCACCATTCAGACGGCAGTAATTAAACCATTACTTAAAAAGCCTTCACTTGACCCAGCTGTCTTAGCTAACTATAGGCCGATCTCTAACCTTCCTTTTATTTCTAAAATTCTTGAAAGAGTAGTTGCAAAACAGCTGACTGATCATCTGTAGAGGAATGGTTTATTTGAAGAGTTTCAGTCAGGCTTCAGAATTCATCACAGCACAGAAACAGCTCTAGTGAAGGTTACTAATGACCTTCTTATGGCCTCTAACAATGGACTCCTCTCTGTGCTTGTCCTGTTAGACCTCAGTGCAGCATTCGATACTGTTGACCACAATATTTTACTGCAGAGATTAGAACATACCTTGGGAATCAAAGAAATTGCATTACAGTGGTTTCAATCATATTTATTGAATAGACTCCAATTTGTTCATGTAAATGGGG
>VUQI01029774.1:0-11214 GCA_015106735.1 Paratilapia polleni | reverse complement strand
TCTATTTATTTTATTTATATATATATATATATTTTTTTTTTTTTTTTCCCCCCTCATTCTTTAACAAGAAATATTTCCTTTGTTTGCATAACCAATCTGACTGGAGAGAGGCTTGTTTTCTTTGGACAGTGGAGGAGTGGATAAAATAATACTCAAGTGACGTTTTGAACATTCCTATTAAGAATACTGGATTTTTTTTTTTTTTCCACAGTGAACAATGTTTCTTAGATATTGGTTCATATGGAAACCAATCATACAATTTTATTTGATCATTTAAGATTATTATTTATACATATTTGTGATTTGAATGGAGGCTGTTTTGTACCTTGACTCTGAATAAAATTTGGTATTGGACTATACTTTTTCCTTTGTTTCCCACTGGCATAAAGACTCCAATGTTTGAATTACGACATACACTCACACGCCAATTTATTAGGTACTTATTAATGCAAATATCTAACCTGCCATTCACATGGCAGCAACTCAATATATTTACACATGTTCCGACCTGCTGAATTTCAAACCGAGCATCAGAATGGGAAGAAAGGTGATTTACGTGACTTTGAACATGTCATGGTTGTTGATGCCAGACGGGCTGATCTGAATATTTCAGAAACCGCTGATCTACTGGGATTTTACCACACAACCATCTCTATGGTTTACAGAGAATGGTCCAAAAAAAGAGAAAATATCCAGTGAGGGCAGTTCTGAGTGACGATGCCTTGTTGATGTCAGAGGAGAATGGCCAGACTGCTTCAAGCTGATAGGAAGGCGCAAAAGTAACTGAAAAAAACACTTGTTATAACCAAGGTATGCACAACATGTTGAACCTTGAAGCAGATGGGCTACAATAGGAGAAGACCACACCAGGTGCCACTCCTGTCAGCTACGAACAGGAAACTGAGGTTACAGTTCACACAGGGTCACCAAAACTGGACAACAAGATTGGAAAAATGTTTCCTGGTCTGATGAGTCTTGATTTCTGCTGTGACATTTGGATGGTAGGGTCAGAATTTGGCATAAACAGCATGAATCCATCCTGCTTTGTATCAATGGTTCTGGCTGGTGGTGGTGTAATGAGGTGGAGGAGGTTTTCTTGGCACACTTTGGACCCCTTAGTACCAACTGAGCATTGTTTAAACGCCACAGCCTGAGAAATGTTGCTGACCATGTCCATCCCTTTATGACTACAGTGTACCCATCTTCTGTTGGCTGCTTCCAGCAGGATATTGTGCCATATCACAAAACTCAAATCATCTCAAACTGGTTTCGTGAACATGACAGTGAGTTCACTGTAATCAAATGGCCTCCACAGTCATCAGATCTCAGTCCAATAGAGCAACGTTGGAATGTGGTGGAACAGGAGATTAGCATCATGGATGTTCAGCTGACAAATCTGCAGCAACTGTGTGACGGTATCATGTCAATATGATCAAAATCTCTGAGGAATGTTTCCAGCACCTTGTTAAATCTATGCCATGAAGGATTAAGGCAGTTCTGAAAGCAAAAGGGGTCCAACTTTACTAGCAAGGTGTACCTAATGAAGTGTCCAGTGAGTGTATATTGCTGTCAGTACAGTGTAATATAATGTGCACTGAAATTTTGTTTGAAATGGGATTTACAAGTTTGCTGTCTGCAAAAGCATAGCTGGTTTTATATTGACATTATAGGTGTGTGTATGTCATCATGGGAAACTGTGGACCTGGAGACACCTGCTGTCACATTCACAACTATAACTGTGGGTTTTAAATACTTTGGCAAGTGTTTGTTTGTTTTCACATTTTGTCAACAGTACAGCTGAGCTCAAAATGAAGGACATGTTCAAAGATGAGCATCTGCACCAAAATTTAATGGAGTCTTCCTCTGACCATGCTTCCCTTCTTTGGCAAGTTTTGTTGAATTTGGCTTGGTAGTTTTTGGGTTATCCTGGAGACTGACAAAGAGACAGATAAAGGGTTGTAACTGTGTCTGAACAAATAATTCCTATATATTTTGCATATTATGTTTTGAAATTGATTTTAAGAAAATAAAACTACAGCCGAGAATTTTTGTTCCTTTTTTAAAAAGTTTATTTTAGTGTGAAAACAAGAAAACACACTCTTACCTTTACAAAACAAACAAAAAAAAGATGTTCTGACTTCCCTTCATCCTGGAAAACGTCCTGTGTTATTTAGGCTTGCAGTATCTACATGTATTGCATTAGTGCAGTAGCATTTATGTGTAACTAATTAACAATGTATACATTGATCATAGGAGGATTCAGGCAAACTAAAAAAGACATTTGATGATATAACAAACTATCCAGAGGTGATATGATATGAAGACAGGAGGTGTTATGAAACAGTATGACTACAAGTCCTCCTTTTACTCTGTGCAAGAATGCTGGCTACAACCCTGTGCAAAATCACAAAATGGTAAATTATTTAAAATTTTATAATGTTATAATAAATGTATTGTTTTATTTTGGAAATCTGTGGTGATGGACTGAGAACCTGTCCATGGTGTACCCTGCCTTTTCTCCTATATTTTATTTATACGTTTATACAGGTCTGAAACTGTAACTGAAAAGAACTGATTATAAGATAAGTTTATCTTAGCATAAACAAGGTTATTAAAACTCCTAAACTAGTAAATAGTGCTGCAGCTGTGTTTTACACTGTGTTCAGCAGCCTGCTGTTGGTCTTACACCATTTTCCATCTTTATGTAGTCTCACAGTTGGTTTCTTACTTATTCAAGCATCTCCTTACCATGTGAAACAGTGTTGCATTAGAAATAAAACTGAGGCCCAAACTGAGAAAGCTATGGTTTCCAAACATCATTAAAAATTCTCAGGCAATTAACCACAGCTGGAAATGAAATATAATTTTGTCAAATTACTTTAAGTCAGATCCAGAAGTCATCTTTTGCATTGTTAGACAACACTACTCTCAGGTAATAAAAACGTTAATACTGGATAAAACTGGATAAATATTAATGCATTTATCTTACCTTTCAGACTTGCAGGCAGTTAGAGTGGAGATGGTGTGTAAAACATAGGAAAAAAATCCAATATTATCCATCTATGAGAACTGATATACTGTTAAATGTCAGTAGACTGTTAATAGTGCATTAGATTGTTCTATCTGCTCAAGGTACTGCTTTTATATAAAGTTAGACAATTTGAGACTATATATGCTTAGCCCAAAGGTTTCCAACCTAGGGCACAGTCCTCTCCAAAGGGTCCCAAGATAAATGTGAGGGCTTGTATGATAACTAATAGTGTAGGAATGATCTCAAGTAGTTATTTAAATGAAGCAGTGTGATAGGGTTTGAAGGAGATTGGGACATTGCATTAACTGGAAGTACAAGTAGGCCTACTTCAGAATATTTTCTACTTCTACTTTGAGCCTGTCCGCTTGTTACTTAATGTTTTTGTTTGTGTAACTTATTTTCTCCCTCTGAAATGCATAACTACACCGCCAAATCTGTGGTAAGACCAGCGATAACGCAAACAGGACACGTCGGTTGAAATATGACACTGAACAGAAACTACAGTAACTGTTCAACTGCACCACCTGCTGTTCACAGAGTAGACCGGAAGACACCGCCGGATGTTTGCCTTAAATCGCGCGATATCTGCTCTAACGAGAGCTCTGGGCGTTCTTTTCCCCTGGAACATCAGGCAAGATGGTAGGTGTTTCTACCGTCTTGGAGCTAGTCAAACTACAATCTGCATGCATCTGGGCTCTAAAATTGTTGATTTGGACAGCTGGTTGCATCATCCGACAGTTACACACTTTCAGTTATCATTCAGTAGAAAATTGTTGCTCCAAATGACAGATAAAACTATGTATACAGGCCTCGTCTTAGCCGGAGATATTGCCGCCTGTGGCTAAGCTAAACCGGTGGTAAAGCGTAGTCTATAGTAGTAGCTAAAAATGAATTGTCATTGTAATGTCACCGAAGTTGCGCATGAATTATTAAGTCGTCCTGTAGATGGTGAATGGGGGCAATGTGTCAAATTGTCTGATAAATATTTGCGTATCAGTGTAAATGCTAAGCTACATACTGACCGGGCTGATCCCGTTTCTTTCAGGCGGATACCGAGATCAAGAAGAAGCGTACCTTCAGGAAGTTCACATACAGAGGTGTGGACCTGGATCAGCTTCTGGACATGTCCTAGTAAGTGACACACTGCTGAGGCTGGTGTTGTTTATGTAATTCGGCTAACTGGAGCTACTGTGCCACAGTTTCATTGTATGGAAACTGATATGCAAATTTTCGAAATGTATTTGTGTAATTTGTGATTGTCTTAATATGGCGACAGTGGGTTTTATAAGTAGTGAAACTCATTTTTTTCTGTCACTGAAAACGGTTGTCAAATTTTTTTTAGATGATTTGTTCAATTTTGACTCTTGCAGGTCAGAACTGAATAAAACTCTAGGACAGGACACTGAAACTAGATTTTCTTTGCCTAATATTGGCAGCCAATTTTTTGTCAGTTTTGTTTCCATCTTAATGTATCTGACAGCACTGAATAGGTTTGTTATTCACAGGATTTCTTCTCTTACTTCTATTGTCTGACTGGTGGCCAGAGACTTCAATTACACTGTTCTCCTCTGTGTCCTCCCATTGTAGCGAGCAGCTGATGCAGCTGTACTGCGCCCGCCAGAGGAGGAGGCTGAACCGTGGCTTGCGCCGCAAGCAGCAGACCCTCCTTAAGCGCCTGCGCAAGGCAAAGAAGGAGGCTCCTCCTATGGAGAAACCAGAGGTTGTGAAGACTCACCTGAGGGACATGATCATCCTGCCTGAGATGGTTGGGTCCATGGTTGGAGTGTACAATGGCAAGACTTTCAACCAGGTTGAAATCAAGGTGAGATGCTATTGGTCTGATGGGAGGGAGACCATATATTGAGAACCCTGTGCTTTCTTAAATCACATAGATCCAAGTTGTATTTTGAGGAAGACTGGCATTAGGGATAAACTAAAACAATCCACCCATCTTGTAAAACCGCATAGTCATGATAAATTGGTTAATTAAAAAAAAGAAATACAGACACACAAACCAAAGCCTACATAGGTCCAGCAGGTTGATATTTCACCTGTTGTACATTAATAATTTTTATATTTCACTCTTAAAGTTAAAGCATCAGACTTTCAGTTGGAGAAGCTCAAAGCATTTTTATTAAATCAGAGTAAACCATGACTGCATCTGACTATGGTTGTCAAAGTAATACAACATACCTGGTAATTAATAGACCAGGAAAATACAGATCAATTAAAGTGCAAGAACATATTTAAGTTTTGTTGGGAAATACCTTGGACAAAAATGCAGATACCAGTTTTTAGGCAGTAAAAAAATAATGGGGTCTTCATCAACTTTCCAGTAATGTATGTCATAAAAACTAGTTTGCCGAAAGACACTACTGGATATTCATCTGCGATGCGTACTCTGTAGCAGACAGTATTGAGTATGGTAAACAGTCAGAGCTCCTCTGCTAGACAAACTGTGACAAATGTCCAGTTAAAAAAAAAACAAAAAAAACTTCATGTCATATCTGTTAATTTGTAAGTCTGTACTATTATCTGTGATGGGCCAAGTCAGCCCTAAGTATTAATCATTTACTTCATGCACGCCAACTTGAACACTCACCAACCCTAAACACCCCTCTGCTTCCCCATTACCTCATTGAATCTTGCAATAGATTATACATCATTATTGGCAAAGTACTAGGCCTGTATTGTATCTGCATTTAAAGCCAGATCCTTTGTTTTTACTTTAAATTACATTTGTGGTTTTGTTTAAATATAAATATCAGTAAATATGTTTTCACCACTAGTTCTCTATACTTAACATAATGCTGTTTGTCCTCTCCACAGCCTGAGATGTGTGGTCACTACTTGGGAGAGTTCTCCATCACCTACAAGCCAGTCAAGCACGGTCGCCCCGGTATTGGAGCCACACACTCTTCTCGTTTCATCCCTCTGAAGTAGAATGGCTGTATTATTTGTATAAATAAAAAATAAAAAATTGGGTGCTCCACACAACGGGACTGTCTGTTTCTTCTGCATTATGGGTTAAAATGCAAACTGAATGCATGTTTTCTGGATAATATGGTCACAGAAGCCTGGTAAAAGAAGGGTGTCTGCAAGATAAGAGGCTTTCTTATGATTTATGCTGGAAAACATAAATTCCCTGAATTATAATGAGATGGTAAATGTAACAGTTACTAGGTATCAACATTTTTTTGCAAAAAACAAAATGCTTATGAAACTCGTGGTTCAGATGCACATCAAAATCTTTGGTGATGGGATGATTATTAGTATCCCCTGAATAGCAGTCCTCAACATTCCTGACACCGTCTGTTAACAGTTAATCGTGATGAAGCGTTTCATGTCAGGCATACTTGCCTTAAGATGATGCGCTATTGGTGGTCATACAAGGGGAATAGTTGTAATGCTGGCCCTTAAAGTTCCTGCCGCTGCTGAAATCAGAGCATCAGTGCGGCTCTGTAAAAAGCACCGGTGTGTACTCCACCAGGACGAAGGTTCCGCCTCTTGAATCTCAGAGCCAGCTGCATTTTGAGTGTGGCCGTTCTGGGCCATGGATACAAGCTCTAGTAGCCGCAGAAACTGTTTATTGACATCAAGTTAATAAAGTCTGTAAGCTGAGTGAAGGAACAGTGGCCACATCGGTGAGTGTTGATTTAAATTCTAGCTTGTTTCACAGCGTCTGTTTTTACAGAAAACCAGATACCGCTAGCTAGTGGTAACCTAGCTTTCAGCCCGGTTGACGGTGGCTAGCTAGTTAGCTTCAGAGCGAAAATGACAGAGGAGAACAGTCCTGTCAAAATGTAGCGAAGGAAGACACGATTTAACAACTGCCAGTTTCTAACAACTCGGGCTTTCGTTATTCACCTCGGGATGTAAGTAACATTGGCTCAATTTAAAATGTTTACTCAAATGAATTTGCCGGTGTTTCTCCCGGTGTGACTGAGTAGTTGCAATCCAAGAACAAAGATCTATTGTAGGCTAGCTAACCTTAACTGTTAACATCAGCGGCACCAGTGTTTTTACTTTTTCACTCCACTTGTTTCTCATCCTTAATTTTAGCCTTTAAACACTGCCGAGTATCTAGCTGAGCTCCATAAGCTCTTTTCGTGTATTATGTCACAATTTGCAAAGCAGTTCTTTCCATTTTAACATTTTTAGAAAGACAGGCCACGTTAAGTTAAATTTTAATGTTAAGAGGAGGATTATAAGCAGATGACAGCCAGTAATAACGTTACAGATGCTCTTCGTCATGTAAAGGCAAATATAAAGTCAAGATTTACGATATGGTTAATCTCCATTAATACATAAACCCCATCACACAGATAATTGTTGAATTCACTGTTTAGGGCACTGTACACTTATTCTGTGCTATATGCTGGTTGGTGTTTTTGTTTTGAGTTTCTTAAACACAGAGTTCAGTTGTCTCACCACAATATCAGACTAGTCGACCATAATTACCAAAGCAGTAACATTAGAAAAGCTCCTAAATTGTTAAGACAACATGGTTTTTCCCACAGTTCTTTGCCTCATACTAATCTCTCGCTAAACACAGATTATAAAGGCAGGAATGTGGGCTATACCCTCAATCCTGTGCTTCACCTGCAGCAGAGTTGTAGATATGTCAGCTGCTTTTATGCTACCATAGACCAACACATAAAAAGGTCTCATGGGATTTAGGATCTTTAGTCGACACTGCAGGCTGTCAATATCCTATGAAGTCCTCACTAAGGATTTATGTTTCCCCCTCTCTTTGGGGCCCAATTTGATCATTTGTGTTGTGGACTGTGGTCTGATGTAACAGAAAAGGAAGATACTGGTACAGACATTTTTTTTTTGTCCATACCCAGCTGTTATTGTGAAGAATTGCTGCCCCAAATTCCAAGATTGCTAACTAACTCTATTCATTAATTTTAACTATTACCGCTGTACTTTTTTTGTTTACAGAATTGAAGTCACGTGTGTTGACTGGTGAATGCATAGAGTCAAGAAGGTCAAGCTTTGTGACAATAAAGAGGGTATCTGGACAAGGTACCGTATACATGTAGTCTCTGCTTGCTTAATAAAATGGGTGAATAATATTTAAACCAGTTCCAATAAATGAATGCAGGTGTGCCTTGGTTTCTGCACCACTTATCAGTTCTTTGTAATGTCAACATGCAGCTGTGTGACTGTGAGCATGACGGCTGTGGATGGCCTTTCGGACAACGCAGAGGTGGTGGAGATGGAGGATGTCCCATCTCAGTTCTTTGTGGAGAAACACTCTTGGGAGGGTCTCAGAGATATTATCCACTGTAGCAGGAAGTACTCGGGCATGATTGCGAACAAGGCTCCCCATGACTTCCAGTTTGTGCAGAAGAATGATGAGAATGGACCCCACTCCCACCGGTTGTACTACCTCGGTAAGCTGCTGCTGATTGCACACAAAATCCCCTGTATTAGCTTGTAATTTGTATTTTCTCTCTAGTTCTCATCTGTACTCCTTTCAGTTGACCTCAGTCATGGTTTTCTGCTCTAGGCAGCAGAGTATGATTGCCTCATGACACCAAAGAGTCACAGTTAAATTTGTTGTTTGTTGTTGACGCTGCCTTTGTTACTTTTCATTGTGCTTACCAGGAATGCCTTATGGAAGCAGAGAGAACTCATTACTCTACTCAGAAATCCCCAAAAAGATTCGGAAAGAGGCCCTCTTAGTGTTGTCATGGAAACAGATGCTGGATCACTTCCAGGTGAATTCCCTCTCTCTTCTCTCTGTTCGTGCAGTGCCACCACCAAACTGCCAAAACTGCTGTTATTGAAGCCCATAATATTAGGCAACCATTATATAGGAATAATGGGGCAGATGAATGTGGTTCTGTCATACTCTGTTTCTCATTTCTCATTTTGTTTTTAAACAATTAAATATGCACAGGTTTACACAGCAAAACTGTAAAAACTCCCTTCAGTTAATTCAAAAGTTACACATATGATTTCCTGTTGTTGCTCTAAGGCTACGCCACACCAGGGGGCATACTCTCGAGAGGAAGAGTTGCTGAGAGAACGTAAACGTTTGGGAGCATTTGGTATCACTTCCTATGACTACCATTCCCAGACAGGCCTGTTCCTTTTCCAGGCTAGTAATAGCCTCTTCTACTGTCAAGATGGAGGCAACAATGGCTTCATCGTGAGTACTGCTGCTCTTTCTTCAATTTTTGCAGTCCTTAAGTAATTTGGATTAAATGCAGAGCACAGTAATGGTTTTCAAGGTCAGAATTCTACAATACAGATGTGTAGTGACACTTGTATGTTAAATACACTTTGGCTCATAAACTTATAAATACTGTACAACCATTCAAGTAGAAGGATATCAAGAACCACCTGCTAGGTAGAGCTGATCTCTTTATGTCTCCTGTCAGACTTTCTGCCAGACGCATAGTCAGTGAATAGTGTATCTATGTTAGAAATGATTAAATTTTGTGTGTGTGTGTAATTGATTGCTAGAGTTTAAATATCAAATTTATTGTACTAGACTGTCCATATCTGCAGCATTTCTTACCATGAGTTGCAGCAAATATTAATGAATGACAGTTGATTACAGGACTATTGTCCAGACAAACTACACTGATTGTTAATCTTTGTGCATTAGCCTTTATGATAAATCAAAGCTAGAAACTCATAATATAATCAGTTGGTGCAGCTGGTTTGGACCTGGGATACTGATTAAGAATGTTTTACCATTTATAAGAGGTGCATTTCATGTCTCTTTCTCCTTGTGCTTGTGCCTTTTGTAACTTTAATGCAGCTTTTTTTAACTGCTTTAAATCCTGTGTAGTGATACTTTTTTTTAGATCCGCTTGCACATTACACTGTATTTGAGGAATAGTTTGAGAAGTGTATGAAGTTGCTCCTGTATCCTTTCAATGGATTTAGCAAGATAAACACTTGCATACACAACAAACTGGGTAAATAATAGACAAATGAAATATGTATAAAGATATGACTTTCATTGGTTGTTGAAACTGTGTTGGAACAACATGCATGTACTTAGTCACTCTACAAAATAATGAGCTGTTGTGCCCATATGGATGGGCTGTATTTGCTGTTGTTTACATGGCTGTGTAGTCCAACAATCTCAAGCTGTTATTCTGTGTGTTTCAGAACTCAGCAAATATTTCAAATCAGCAGATGATACAGACCAAGTTAACGTAGTTTGCAGAATTCTTTTTGAATGTCTAAATGTCTTCATCTCAAGATTCAGAAATTTGTGTTTGAGCATTTAGGTTGATGTTTTCATAAAGCTCTTGCTCTGTCCATGTAACATTTTGCTTTTGACTAAGATTGTATTTGTTGGTTTTAGCAGTCAGCTCCTGTAAAGCCTGTGGAGATCAAAACCCAGTGCTCAGGGACCCGTATGGACCCCAAGATCTGCCCTGGAGACCCTGACTTCATAGCCTTTATCAACAACAATGACTTGTGGATAGCCAATATTAAGACAGGCGAGGAAAGGCGACTCACGTACTGCCATAAAGGTCTGAAGACTCTGTTTTATTTAAACACTTGAGCCAGCAATGCAAAGGTCATACTATAAATATGTCTCTTGCTAAAAAAAAATCCTGTATCTTCTCTGTAGTTTTATCATCTAATTTCACATTGCAACACAAGACCTTTGAGGTGCCACATTTTCAGTTGTGTTTAAGCCTGTAAAGATAATGTTATATGGATGTAAGCCCTTTTTCTAATTTCTTTCATTTCTTCCAGGTTTAGATAATGTTAAGGAAGATCCCAAGTCTGCAGGTGTAGCAACATTTGTCATCCAGGAAGAGTTTGATCGTTTCACTGGCTACTGGTGGAGCCCCTCGGCAGCAGAAGGTCAGCAGTTTGTTACTTACAAACACAAGTGATTAAATGGTAAATGGACTGATTCTTATATAGCGCTTTTCTACTCTACTTGAGTACTCAAAGCGCTTTATACAACACGCCTCATTCACCCATTCATGCAAGCACTTCCCTCTATACTGCAAGTGCAATCTATCTAACATTCACACACACTCACACTCCGATGAATGCATCGGGGGCAACGTGGGGTTCAGTATCTTGCCCAAGGATACTTCGGCATGCAGACTAGGGGAGCCAGGAATCAAACCACTGACCTTCCAATTAGTAGACGACTTGCTCTACCTCCTGAGCCACAGCCGCCCCAGCAA
>VUQI01029773.1:0-25776 GCA_015106735.1 Paratilapia polleni | reverse complement strand
ACAAAGTCTTAAAAAATCAGGCCCCATCATATCTTAAAGACCTCATAGTACCATATTATCCCAATAGAGCACTTCGCTCTCAGACTGCAGGCTTACTTGTGGTTACTTCTGTATTTAAAAGTAGAATGGGAGGAAGAGCCTTCAGCTTTCAGGCCCCTCTCCTGTGGAACCAGCTCCCAGTTTGGATTCGGGAGACAGACACCCTCTCTACTTTTAAGATTAGGCTTAAAACGTTCCTTTTTGATAGAGATTATAGTTGGGGCTGGATCAGGTGACCATGAACCATCCCTTAGTTACGCTGCATTAGGCCTAGGCTGCTGGGGGCTTCCCATGATGCACTGAGTACTTCCTCTTCCTCACTTCCTTTCACTCTCCATGTGTTTATACACCACTTGCATTTAATCATTAGCTATTATTAAACTCTGTCTGTCTCCCATAGTGTGTCTTTTGTCCTGTCTCCCTCTGCTCTCTTCCTGTTAAAACAGAGTTTTTCCTTCCCACTGTTGCCAAGTGCTTGCTCATAGGGGGTCGTCTGACTGTTGGAGTTTTCTGTCTAATATTGTAGGGTCTTTACCCTAAAATATAAAGCGCCTTGAGGCGACTGTTGTTGTGATTTGGCGCTATATAAATAAAATTGAACTGAACTATGAGGAATTACATTCTGCACTCATGAATACAAACCCTGGAAATAGAGGAAAAAAAAACATGTTTATGTGCCATCATATTTTATACTCATTTAATCTAATGCTAATTTCCTTTGATTTACCTGGAAGTTCCACTACAGATATTTAGGAGCAGAGATTACATGATATGATATAAATATGATGTGTTTGATTATTATTTTTTTAATAGTTGGGATTGTTTATGATGGTAATGAGTGAGAATTCAAACAGCACTGCAGTGTAGTGTGTGTGAAAAGTACTTCTCCTAAAAATTTGCCTCATGAAATCCTCTCTCACTCTCATCCAGCTCACCTCAAAGCTTGTAGTCCTTTCTCGCCTCATCTTTTCATCAACTATCTGTTTGAAGTCTTTATTTTCTGTGGAAGTTCCAGCATAAATTAGCAAATTAAACTGATTTTTATCATTCTTTCTATTCATATATAGTCACAGTCAAAATTTAATGTTTTAGTGCAGTTTGCTGAGGTTGCTGAGAGCTGTGACTTTATTGTTTTGTCTGTATTTACTCAGATCTGCTCGTTCCGTTAAAACCTAAACATCTGTGTTGGTGGAAATATTTGTTTTGTCTGGTGTGTAGGTTTCATTTTCTTAATATTTCTTATGGCTTGTCATCTCTGTGAAATATCATATCTGCTGACTGCAACGCGTCTTTTATAGCCAATAGATGCTCCTAATACTTCTAATATAACTGACATTTGTGTGTCGTCATGGTGAAGTGCATGGTGATTGCAGATGGAAATTGAAGTCTTTTGAGTACATTGAGCCTGACTAAAATGGATGAATGGATCATCCTTTGGTTCAGTGCATATCTAACAGACCTACTTGATGATCCTTATTAAATTATAGGGTCTTTGAATATTTTCTTCTTGTAATTCCAGAGTGTATGATTTTATTTCTTCCTATTTACCACTGATTACTTTTAAAATATTTTATTCATTATTTGATGTTGAAGCACTTATTTTAAGGGCCTCCGTACGTAGAGAAGAATGCAGCACTAATGGGAGAATGAGGATGCTTTCAGAAATAATGCCATGAGTAGTAGGTATTTATCAATTAAGTTCATACAGTGTGCACTAAAAAGGACATGAACATAAATCAATATTTGTAGGGAATCAAGGTAATTGGCAGGTAAGTTGTTCATCATCTTGGAGAGCTTACTTCAGTGCTTCTGTGGATTTAGTCTGTCTCAGTGTCTTCTGTCTTTTCATGTAGTCCCAGACTCCATGATGTTGAGATCAGGGCTCTGTGGGGGCCAGACCATCTGTTGCAGTTCTTGTTCTTTTTGTCACTGCAACTTTGTTTTCTTGCTGCAGAATAAATTGGAACCAGTTAGATCCCTTCTTGATGGTATTGCATGACAAGTAAGAATTTATAAATCTAAAATGCCTAACATTTTTTGCACAACAATGTAAATATTCATAATTAGCCTGGTCTCATGGCATCTGGTGGAATAGTGACAAAATGTGATCTGTTTGTTTATGTACATGGACATGAATTGTCTTCTTTTTGTATAGCAGTCTGCAAGGCTTTGAATCTGATGTATTGCATTTGGAAATATGTTTTGGTGTTGGACCAGTGGCAATGGAGTAAATCACAAGTACACCAGCCTGGAGACCACGTTTCCTGTCTCGTTTGGGAGCTTTGCATTTTGCATTTTGTTTGATGTGTTCACTTGCTTTGTAGTTTTGTTTTCACTAATTTTTTCTTTTGCATTTTAAACAATGAGAAAGTTTAGGCATTAGAAAATATTGGTTAGGTTTAGGAAAAGGTGGTGGTTTGGGTTAAACTATACAGCTTCCAATGTTAAACTTGCATGTTAAAAAAAAAAAATGGCCGTTACACAGTGCAATTAAATCTGACACTAAGAGGGGCCTTTACAAGCATCTATAGCCTATGTGATGAGTTGGAAGTATTGGAGTGTTTGGAGTTTCATCATTGTCTAAACCCTGTGCGGCACCAAGATGTATTACTCAGATGCGTTGCCTTGGAGAAAATGGCAGCATTTGACACTCTGGGAATGAGAACGGGCTGAAGAGTTTTCTTCCTAATGAGGGTGTATGAGTAAAATCCTGGACATTCACATGTAACTTTGCAGAATCAATCATGTGTTTGTGTGTGTCTCAGGTGTGTGTCATGTTTGTGTGTGAGTCACCTGTTCTAACTGGCTGCGAGCTAAATGGACCGTGAGGGATGTAAAGAAGAGCCAAACACTGATTAAAAGCACAGAGCTTTTTATACGACTCCAAACCACAAACAGCTTCTTCACCCCCTCCCTCCAAACTCTCACACAATCCTTGAAATCTCCACAATCATCACCTCCAGCTCTCCTTTTTCATCAGCTCTCCACTTTTTCTTTTCTGAGTGCTATCTCTGGTGGAGCAGTTATTTCTCTCTCCATCTCTTTTTCTCATTACTCTCTTCGATCTTTGGTCCTTTGCCACTATCTGGCTTAGTGTTTTCATTTTCTTTGTCCCCTCCCTGTGCTCCTTAACCACCCTTTTATTCTCTTTATATTTGAGCTATGAATTCAACATTGATCTTCATTGTACTTATATAAAATGCTTCCTGTATAGACATGAGACAAACACTGATGCATAGTTATATTTGTTTGTGTCAGACAGAGTGTAGGTTTGTTCCTGGAAGCAATTTAGGCAACGTTCAGAAGCTCAAAATATGTAGGCTTTATTTTGTCATTCTTCTTTTTGCCTCCTAATTCAGTTTCTCAGACTTGTCTCAAATGCATGTGAAATTTAAATCTGCTGTCCTCTTTTACTACACCATTTTTCTCGCTTCCTCCATTCTCTTTTCACCCATCTCAGCACCATTTTTGTTTCCTTCTACTCCTTTCTTTCTCTTTTCCTGCACCTTCACCTCTCTCTCATTCTGCTTTTTCATGCTCACAGCTGACGGTCTCCTCCTTGCCCACACTTGCTGAATACCTCAGCTATAGCCTCACAGGCCTGTTCTTGGCTCCTGCCTTGCTGCTGATGAGACCTTTAACAGCTGCCTGCTTGCAAGGCTGTCAGTCTGAAGGTTTGGCAACTTGTTTGTCTGCTGGTGTTGTTTTGTAGGTCTTCTTTTCTTCAAGCTTGTCTCTGCACAGGTCACCTAGGTGGTCACAGAACATGTCTTACTTGCTTTCAAGACTGGCAGGCTGTACATGTCTTAAAGGAAATTTGAAATCCACAGCCTACAGGGGCTGCACATGTGCCCCTGAAGGCTTCAAAGGTTGTCTTTAAGAGTTTGTAGTTTGGTCTTTGACAGAAGATGGTGGTTTTAATTAACTTCACAGCAGTTACAATTATTACAGTAGCTCTGTGGTTAAACATTTTCTGAAGCATAACACACTTCACTGATGTCCATCCATTTAATGCAGATAATAATGATCGGTAATAATAATGATGTTCCTAGGCATGATTTGCAATCAGCACCACCCTTGAAATCAAATGAATTAGTTTGAGTCAAAGGTTACTAGATGCATTACATTCTACATCTTAGACATAGACTGTATGTATGTAAAAAAAAAATTACCTAGCCATTGTACAGTTGTCATGAGTGGGGAAATTAGCTATTTGGATTAGCTATTTGTACCAGGCTGTAAATATTTTTATTTTTACAATAAAGTTGATCATTTTAACATGGGAGTCTATGGGGACTGACTATTTCTTGAGTCAACCTCAAGTGACCATTTAAGGAACTGCAGCTTGGTCTTTGTTTTTTGTTTTTTTATTTTTTTTGCAGTGCTGAAGGTTGCTGTTTGGTCCCAGTTATTTCAAAGAAGGAGATACAAACACATATAAGTACTTGTATCCACTAAAGACTGAATTATTTTGTTATAGTCATTTTCAATGAGTCTAATTAGGAGACAGTGGAATGTTTAATATTGATGTAATTGTTCTCCCTGTATCTTGGAGCTATCGCTGAATGTTTGTGTAAAGGCGATATCTACCTACAGAATTTTCTTTTATGGCTGTGTGTAAAAAAAGCCATTACCAAATGCTGACTTTAGAGAGAGCCTCCAGCTATGCACCTTTTTTAAAGACAATGACAATTATTTCCAGCGGAAAGAGATTTTATTATTATTATTCTTTTAAATTCCTTGTCTCTTCTCTCCCTTTTGTCCGTAGGAAACAACGCACAATGGTTTTTTGATCTACATGAGATCCTAAGTAACTTCAAGTCCTTTGCTAATAAAGCCTTAGAATATGTTACGCAGTATACAGCAAGTAGTTTCCTCAAACTGGGGAAGGCTCTGTTGACTTTGAGTCTGTTTTTATGCACTTGACCTTTTGTAGGTTTGCTGAGATGCAACATGGGTGAATGTAGTTTATATTGCAGCTTTTCTGTAATGTCTGCACTTCCAGATATTCCAGCTCATCAGACAAACTATTTGTGTGCTGTTAACTCTCATGCCCTCTGTCCTCCATCGTGTGATGGATGTGGAGTGTAATCTGACACGAGCACACTATAACTCCTCTAATCTGTTGCTTCGATCTCAGAGCACCCAGGTGGCACCCACAGGTGTCCTTGCAGGTCAGCACATACATACATCTGTCTGTCCCCCTCTACCCTTCATTGCTGTTATACTGTTTTTCAATCAAAAATCTGTTAAACTTTAAATTAAAGGTGGTCTTGTTAGGAAAAAAGCTTGTCCACTGTGGCAGGCTGGTACTGAGCACATTCTCATTTTTATTTGATTTTAAATGGCCTATTAAGGCAATTTAGTCTTTATTTATTTAATGGTTGCTAACATTGTCCCAAGTGTCACATATCTACAATGGCTTATAAATTGAGTACAATAAAATGTTTTCTTATAGATTAAAAAGTGATTTAAAACGTTTCATGCTCACAGAATTCCACTACTGTAAATGATGCTGTATTTAAAAGCCTTAAACATTTTGTAATAATGCCTTTAACTGCTGGGTAAAATATTGGTATTCCTTAATTGCACTGTGTTGAAAATGCTGAGAACCACCGCTCTGTTCCCAGTTATTTGACTATAGTAACTGTGAATCTGTGTGCAGCAGCTCAGCCGTCCGCCCTGTAGAGAAGCATTTAGGTTAACAACATTACATAAGATCTGAGTGCCACACCAGACGGTTTAAATAATTAATGAAGTTACTGCTGCTGTGCATAAATTACACATAGCCCTGTGCCAGTTTGAAGACACATGTATAAATGGTGCTTCTGTGTGATGGCTACGTCTACTTTTTTTAGTCAGTGTGAATCTGAAAGGGAATAATGGAAAGTCAAAAATGTGATGCTGTGATGTCACTGTGTTTTTTGTAAAGCATTGCCTCTCATAATAATCCAGATCATGATGACATCCCGATACAATCTGCTTTAATGAACTCAGCTCTGCTTTGTGTTCTGTAATAGTTGAATTTATGGCATCACTTTTCTTTTCTATGTATTTTCTACACTTTAAATGTTATAAGTAATACAGAAAAGTTCAGTATGTACAGTTCTGTGTGAATACAGTCAAATACTGTAAATTCTGATGGCTTTGAGGAAAAAATATTATCTGCAAACAAATATGCACTTTTACCATATACAGCATTTTTTTTTTTCATTTTTCAAACGTAAAAGGTCAAGGGAATGTACATCTTTAACGTTAAGTCATTAATTAAGTTATTAATTTAGAAGTGTTATTTTGTAATTAGGCTTTGATTGTTATGGATGTCTGATGTGCTTTCACAGTCTTTGTGTGGCTGTGAACAGTCACCGTGACCGACTCTTGCTGTGATTTTCACGCTTGGCCTGCATCCAGGCCAGGTGGTTGTTAAAAGGTTTAATACAGCAACATTCCTGTAACCTTTGAGGTGCAGGGAGTAGGGGGGTTGTGACAAAACTAATATCTTGTCATAGTTCAAGAAATACAAGAAACTGATGTCAGGGTACATAGGTGAGGGCATGCAGTTATGTTTTATAGTAATAATCTGTTTATGGAGTGTCGACCACTAAAACAACAGCATAACTGAAACCTCCCAGCTGATAGTGTTATACTGTACAGTTTATATTCTATAAGCCACAATTGCAATATTTTTTAAAGAAGCCGTTGTTGTAGGTTACAGTATTAACTGTGAAATTTCTTATGACAGTTTTTTTTTTTCTTTTAATCTAAAAGTGAATGAATCTTTTAGCAAACAGTGACAGTGATGTTTTCTTTTCCTTTCTTAACAACCAGAAAGTAGACTTATGCACATTTTTTAGAAACTCCTGTTGATAATTAAGGGTGTATCATAGCCGAGAAATATCTGTAATGGGTGGTTCCCTCTTGAAAATTGTGATGACACACCTCAACCTCTAACTCACCTGCAACAGCCAGTCGAACTGTTTTTATGTTGAAGCTCGTCTCCTGCCGAAAATAACAGGAGGTAGTTACATCAGATCCTGTATGACAGTAAAAATACTTTCTATCTTCTGAGGGCACACAGACAGTTAAGCTTTAGTGTCTCAAATGAGGCAGTACTGCTGGAGTCCAAGCACTGGCCCCCGCAATTTACAGAAACACAGAAATATGTGTACTTTTGATTTCTTTTGTTGCTCTCCATACATTTTAAGGAATCGTGAGCAAACGATCTTCCATTCCAGCACACCGGTGCAAATGTCTGCAAACAGCTTGGAGCTGTGACCTGCCGTGTTTTGGCATTTTATTGCCAGTCTAAGAATGCGGGACACTTTTGAAATTCTTTGCTGGCAACACCAAAGCTGAGACTTTTGGTCCAACCAAAATGTGAAATTTGACAGTTACCGTCATGAATGCTGCCACTTGCTGTCAGCAGGACACAGAACACCGAGGTTTTTATTGAACCCCACTTCACCTGAACATGTGAAAAATGAACAGATGTCACAAGCAGATAATAACGGTCTATTCTTAGGCACGTTCAAGCTCTCTTTTTGCTATCCAAGTTGCCAAGGCCTTTTTTATTCCCTCACAGAGCAAACAGTGGTGGCTTCACAAACACAGGTACTGTCTTGACACATGCCCAGATAATTTTTATTGAAAAATGGATAAACAGTATGACTCATGCCAGTTGCCATGGCAGAATTTATTGTCTGAAGGCGCTTACGTTGGCTGCTGGTTGTTAGGAGTTCTTTCTAAATCTCTGATGCATCATTCTGGGATGGAACAGAGCATTTATGGTTTTATTTTAGTAAATTTCATTTCATTAACAATCTAAATTCTTCAAAACACTTGAAGAAGACTTGTTAAAATAGGACTTTTAAATATACCTGACCACTGACTTTTGCATTTTAACTGTGCTTTAAGGATTTGGCAGCAGAGCTGCTGCCCGATGGCAGCAGACTTGCAGATGCATGAAAATATATCGAGCTTTGTCTTTATGATATCACCCTCATATCCTGATACACTATCTTACTCAAGTGGAATCCAAATCATTCAAGGCCATGGTTCAGTGATCCAGCTCAATGAGCAAACACTGTCTGGATTTGTCTCAAGACTGTCAGTCTGAGTTACATCACTGTCTTGTTGCTTTAGTCTACTCACCTGTCCAGAAAATAGTGACAGGAAGGTATGTGTGTGTTCTTACATTCCTAACCATTCATACAGTTTGTGAAGCTAATCTTCTCACTAGGATGGAAGATTAACAGAAGAGCAAATACCAGTGCACTCAATATGAACCATAATCACATACATTCCACAATACTGCTTACCATTGTATAAGTAAAATAGCACTTTTTAGTTCAGTTTTCTTCCATGTACGCAGCCATTAGTTCAGTTCATTTCACTACACTGAAAGTCAGAATCAACTTGCAAAGACTTGAAAGTTTCTGCCGCTGGGTAATCCATCACAGTTAACTTTCTGTCATTTGTCAAACTTCCATAAATGTTGTGCCACACCCCAGTTTTATGCAGCATGTTTAAGTGCATTCATCTTAAACTAAGAGTTCTCACTAGGTGGCACAGTGGTGCAGTGGATGGCACTCATGCCTCACAGAAGGTTGGTTCCTAGTTCAAACTTCTTGTTCATCTGCGACCTTTCTGTGTGGAGTGTGTGTTCTCCTTGTGCCTGCTTGGGTTTCTGCCCACAACCCAAAGTCATGCGTCTTAGGTGAATTGGTGATTCTAAATAGGCCGTAGATGTGGATGTAAGGTAGACAAAGCGCTTTATGAATATATGTGTGAAAAGGTAATTGTGTGTTGTACAGCATTATTTATGTTTTTTATTGATGAGGTACAGTCAAAGAGTTCACCTAGTGCTGCTATAAAAATCAAAGTCATTACCTGATTTAAACTCGGCCAATCTCCCCTTCAGTACTGTCTCCCTGTGCTCTTCTGGACTCTTTCAGAGCTCCAGCTTTTTTTGTAGATCGCTCCCCAGAAGTCACATTTTGACCTTTTGCACTTGTGTGCCTGTGATGCATGCTGGATATCCTCCAGTGTGTCAAAACAATGACCTGTAAATTTTTTTTTTTTTTTTTTTTTTGAGGAAAGATCACAGGCAAATAGCATGCGCCACAATTCAGGTTCTTGCCACTGGATGTCCTACCTCAGATGCCTCAGGCCATGGAGGCTATGGAGGAAAAAAGAACAAATAATCAAGCTCTTAGTCACACTCCTGACTTGATGTGCTGCCTTCGTTCTTGGACACCATGGAAACTTCATCTGAAAACTGTTATTTGGTAACACTTTGAGGTTAGTGCAACTTTGAGGTCGTTGGGAAATCAAAAACAAACACGTGAGTGGTCAGAACGAGACTTCCACAAGGCAATCCCAGTGTAGCAGGAGAGCAGCCTGCACAAAGAGAGGACCCTGAAGGGAAATTTCAAACATTTTTTTGTAATACTGAAATTCATTTGTGCAGCCAACTTGCATAGGTTTTCTGCACATACCAGCAATGCAATATATATACCTGTTAGTTTACAGATACATTGTAAGCTAATTTCTAGTTAAACAGAATTCTTGTAACTGCTTGTTTAAAATTAAAATGAAAGTTAAGTTAAAAGTGCATATTCTGAAATGGTGAACGTGGAAGCAGCTTTGGATGGATATTCACCAGAATGTTTTGGTTCAGGAGGTAAGGTGGGGGTTTCATTAAATGCGTAGTGACTGCTTTTATCCTGGCTCCACATGTCAAAGTGTCCTTGAACAGGACACCCAACCTTAATGACACATGATGGTTTGGCCAGCGCCTTGCATGGTACTGTAGCTTCCCTGAAATTGGTGTGTGTGTGTGTGTGTGTGTGTGTGTGTGTGCGTACGTGTACCAGCACAGTCAATTAAAGTTTAATACTCTTCATCGTTTTTCCATCTAAAAAGTTAGTTCACATACAGTTTTCTGTCTGACTGCGTATGTCACTTTTTGTAATGGGATCATTTCTAAATATATATTTAATGAAATCGCTATATCCATTTGCCTGTACTAATAAGCTGCGGAGTAAACCCCCATATGAATGATTCCAAATGTAGGTGCAAAGTTGTGAAAGCACTACTTTTCTTTCCTAACAGAACATTTAATGTTTTGCTTTAGTCTCTGAGAGATTGTATGACGTTTCAGCAGGACTGACTTGACCCCTTAATTGAGGTCTAATTCCTGGCACATTTATTCAGGCCACAATAATTAGACCATGTCACAAAAAGACAGGCAGGAATAATGAAATCACAGCTTGTGCTGCATGTTCCAATCATCAGGGGTTTCTGTGTGTCTGTTGAGGACAAAATAAAGCACGTGTGACATAAAATTCAAACATAGTTAGCGTAGGTTCCTTCACAATTAACTAAGGAATGAATTATTGAAATATGTACTTTTCTAACATGTATTAATCCTGCAGAGGTTTGCTGAGCAGTACTTTTCTCCTCTTTGTTTCTTTGTTCAGAACTTAAGACTCAGCTTTACTGTGTAAAATCAGGGTTTATTTACAAAAAACAAAAAACAAAGAAAAAAAACGCTTTCCTTCTCAAGTTTCTAATTATGATATATTTATTGGAAATATTAATACCTATTAGCCATAGACCCATTTTTCTGGGAAATCCTATTGTGAAGTGAACATTTTAGAGGGTGGAGTGCTAAGCTAATGATAATCAGCTAATGCTAGAATACTTGTTCAGTAAGGTGCATCCATAAACCGTATCAGTGCAACACACAGAGACGGATACCTGCTAATTAGTAGTAACAGGCTAATAAAATATGATAATTTCACTCTCCAAAACTGAAGCACAGACTTCGTGACTTCTTATTTATCAGATAATTTCGTTAACAATGTTGCAAAACCACAAACATGATCATTTCAGTTCAGTGACTCAAATTAGCAGAGGTGATGACTAGCAGACAGCTAGTGACAACATCTGCCTGTGTATTGCATGACTTATGACCTTAATACAGTTTAAACACGTACATTAAAATAAATAAATAAATCACCCCACCTGCATTTTTCACAAAGGGAGACCAGAACTGTTTTTATACCAGGCTGTAAACATGTTGGACTTTTTAACATGGAAGTATGAGAATTGACTCACTTTTGGAGTCTCAAGTGGCCTTTTACAAAACTGCATTTTTTGGTGCGTCATTTTTCAACTACAACTTTTTGCTCAATCTACACAGTCTTTGGAGCCCTGACGGATTGATGGAAACATTTAGTCAGAGATTGTGTTTTGTAATGCATTCATTTGTGTAGATTCCTTTTTGCATTATTGGGTTGGATGTCTTGACTTGGATGTCAGCCGCAGCTAAATATACAAAATATAAATGCAAATCAGCCATTAAATATTGGAACAAAGATGCACATAAGTGGTTCAGAAATAAAGCTTTTAAAACATGTAACAACAAAAAATGTAACAAAAGTTTCAATGATCAGCTTTTTTCTTAAATAGCATCCATCTTGAGTATAAACATTTTTGAGTCAAGTGACTTGGGACAAATTTTTTTTTTAAATCAGAATCTGTGTGAATGGAACAATACCAAGCTTCTGCAAATTTTCAGATGATACACTTGATATGTTTTGTTTTTATCTGGCCAAATCAATTCTCTGCATCGATGATCCATCCAAAATGACACAATTGGTGTGGACGGATAGTCAGGCTTGGGTAAACAGCATGAACAGTGAGTCATCTGTGGCATCAAACAGCTGCACCAGGACTGTTTAGACATGGATTTGCACTGCTGCATATGTCAATACTTCACCATGTTGAAGTGGATTTGTTCATGTTTTACTTCTTGTGAGCACAATATTGTGCTGCGCACATGATGGGAGGGCATATGATGTATTTGGTTTGATGCTTTTCCAGCCATATGTTGACATGTAGAAGTGAGAGATGTACTTACTGTGAATTTCTGTCATATGGAGATATGGAGATATGTGATTGTGTGGGCTGCTTATTATGGATTAAAGAGTTGTATTCTCTGAAATGCAGCTTTTGCTGAGCTTCACAGCTAGGGAAAAATCATCCCACAATGTTGCCACAACATAATCAGATTTAGAAAAGTTTTGGTTTGCTTGTTTTAGCATTAAGGAATGTGGAACATAATCTCTGGAAGCTTTTGTTCTTACCCAAGGGCCTTTATATCAGCAACCTGATGGGATGGGTTAGACTGAGTTATGACGTTGGTGTGAAGGGTCCTGTTTGTTGGTCTTTTGGACTGGGTGGTGCTTGTTATTTTACTTGCACAACTGCTTTGTCTTATTTGCCAAAATAAATTACAGTCAGAAATTAGCAGCTTCCTGATATAGATAAAAACTACATCAGATAAGAATAACTAAAACAAACAGGTCAGAAAAAGAATATGATGCAGATTTTTTCTGCTGGCATTTATATACCCTCACACTTTAAATGCTGGTCTTCTTGGATCAGTGTTTGATCCACTATAAAAGTGAAAGAATGTCCTGAAATAAAAATATAATAAAATTCCATTCTGATTCATTGTTTAGCAGTAATGAGTTTTAAGCAGGGGTTAAAGTGGGATTTGGCGGGTGGGGGAAGCCTAAGTTCTGGTATAGCAGTGTAGTAGGTGGAAATGACTCACAACTGAGTCACATAATAATTTCTACTGTGACGTTCAGTAAATTGTTTTCTCTGTGAAGAGGCCTAATTCCAGCTTTTCCACCTTTCCAGAAAAGGTGGAATTAGGCAAGGGAAACTGAATCCATCAGGATAAATTCAAATTAATAATTATACCAGAAGCAAGGTCTGTCACTCAACAGCCATCCTGAAACACTTCTGGGCACGTATTTTGTTATATAAATTAACTTTAATCTCACTGGTCACTGGGACATAAGACCTGTATGCATAGAATCTCAGGAATAAAAGGAAAAAAAAAAGGTTTTAAAAGCTTATTCCCTCTGGAAGTCATACTTCTACCACAGTCTTTGCTATTACAGAATTCTGCCATATATTTCAATTCAGAATTTGTTCAGTGGCATGTCTCTCTTCTATAATGTCTCTGCTGTTACCCAGAACCTAAGCTAGCAGTGACCATGGATACCACAGTCCACCCTGCACCAGTCCACCATAAACCATCACTGGACCACAATACCATTAACTACCCAGTTTAGCCTGCACACTCTGTCCAGTATAGCTAAGAAAATAATTTCATTTCATTATACATCATTCACACATCATAGATAAACTGTCCAATTTAAAAAAAAAAAAAAAAAAAAATCTAAAAAGAACTGGGACATTACATGTAAGTTTAAAATTCCAGTTTCTAAAATATTTGCTGAGCAGTCCTCTGAGAGTGAAATTATCATACATTAACATTTTTGTCTTTCCCAGGAAAAAGACTTGTCTGTAAACCATATCTTTAGCTACGTAGACACATTGTGTGCCAAACTGCACTGAAACAGCTGGTGTGTTTGTTGAGCTCTTTGAAACCTTGCATTTTAAATTACCTGACACTTAAAAAAAGGTACTCAGTTTATCCTCACTCCTCTTCAGTAGCGCTAGCTTTTTTTTTTTTTTTTGTGTGTGTTTGTTTTGTTTTTGGAATGAGTAAGTAACAAGTAACAGGATTGAGGGAATGGAGGTGGCTTCACACCCTTCCCCTTCGTGAAGATATTGGCACTTGCCATTGTTGGACTTATGATGGCTGCTTAGAAGACTTTTAAATATTACCCAAACCTATTTGAGTGTCTTGAACTGTCAAATGGATATTGAAATAGCATTTGATGTTATCACACTCTTCATGTTTACAGTCTATCTGTAATTTTGTTATCTCGCTTCATATCCATTCCATAACATTTTTTAAATGCCTGTGTACATTACTCCACACCACTCCCATTTAAAAGGTTCTTCTGTCTCTGAATCGAGAGTCTGTGGACAGAGGTTGCTGTATGCTGTGCATATTGTAAAGACTCCTGTGCCATTTGTGATTTTGGCTATATAAAGATATTACATTCACTTAACTTAATGAAACGTTTCTTAAAACAGAGATAATCTTACTGATACTTGCTTTTCATACAGGCATGTATAAAATGTAAGAGTGCGTAAGTTATAAAAGCTACACTGTACTTTAAGGCTGAGTAATTATGCCACATGGGTGTCATTATTCTCATTTTCCCCATTGTTGTAAAGCTTGTGCACATGATTCATTAGCCATTAATAAGTCTGGAATTGGAGGCTTGAGCGACTGGAATGACTTCAGCACACACTGTCCTCTAACAGGCCCCACATGAAGAGGACTCACACAGCAGCATTTACTAACAGCAACTCACTGTAATGTCAATCTGCAGTGCCACAAATAAAGATGAATGATGAACCAATACATCAAATGTGCAGGGCTGTGGGAAGGCCAGAGGAGAAGAGATGTTGATTTAGTGAAATTGGAAAGGGAGAGAGGCAGCGAGAGAGAGAGAGAGAGGAGGGTGGCCGTAATGTGTTTTCAGTGCAGATGAAGCTCCATCGCCTTCTATTTGACACTGTGACAACCTCATTTAGATCTGAGAGAGAATTGAAGGGACGCAGATGGGAAGACCAGGGAGAAGGACCAGAGGACAACTGCATTATAGAGCCAGCTGCAAATGCTCAGCATGGGTTTTGACATCTGGTAGTCTGCTCACAGTAGAAACAGTAAAAAAGAGGAAAAAACTGTTGATTTATTCAGATTTACACACCTCCGCATATCCTCTGTAAAGATTTTATTGGAGCCAGTGAACACGTATCTATTCTGTGTTGTGAGCAGAGGACCAGTTGTAATCATTCTTTAAATCAATTATTAATAAACGCAAAGATGCCAGCATTAGGTATTGTGTTTGGGGATGTGTGCTACATATTGATACTGTTCAAGACCATGAAAGCTTGAGACCATGAGAGCTTACTCATGAAAAAAAAAAAAAAAGTCATCTAAATGTTTGCAAGTCAAAACTTTGTCAAGTCAAAATGTGAATGTAATCATCAAAAGTAAGTTTGACCTGAAACGTGAAGTGTGAAATCTGTTATTCACATTTTTTTTCTAATTCTAACATTTTCCTTCCATATGTTTGCTTTCCACGTCTTCACAATATCAAAAATCGTTACATATTACCTCATCTAACTATGTTGGACTGAAGTGTATATTTGCTCCAAAATTCTCCAAGCTTACAGATAAACACCACAGGGACCACCATCTTGTGGTCCTCATGTTGAAAACAGAAAAAAAAGAAAAAGACACAATCCTTCTTTTTAGCACCAGTGGAAATGTAGCCTGGTTTGCAAGGCGCAGCCCCAAATCGTCACAGCCAAATAGTGGTCCAGTCAGCCTCTTGCTTACAAAACAAGAAATATCATTTCATTACAAGAGCATGTTTTTTTTGTTTTTTTTTTTTAACAGAACATTTCATTTCTTTTAAAAGTATCATATAAAATAATTCTTGTACACACACTTCCCTCTTCTAGAATGTCAGAAGACTGCATCTAAGGCAAGGCAATGTCAAAATATCTGCACAACTGTCATTTTGGAACTATTTTCCAACAATATGAACAATATGTAAAAGTGGGCATGAATGACAGTCAGCCCAAGAATTGACAATTTCTTAATGGTTAAAACATACAAGTCTACCAATGTATATTGATCTATTAACTTTTGCCACGTATTGTGCCAGAAAACCCTTTTTTCCATCTTCCCTTTTCCGCCATGGGAATACCAAGTAGTGTATCTGTCAATTTCTGTAAAGATTTTCTCCTTTTTTTCTTTGTTTGTTTGTTTCAGTTTTTGTTTCAATGCTGTAAATATCCGGTCGACGTCCCTCTGGGTTTTTTGCACTCACTGTCGGTTTGTTCTTTCCTAGTTTCAAAAAGGAGAATAGACACTTCATCCAGTTTCTCACTTCTTTCTGCATCTTTTGTCTCACTCTGTTTTTGTCTCATTAGGGTTCAAACCCCGAAGGTGTAGAACCTTGTTGAATTTGTGTTGGTTTATTATTTGTTGTCTTTCATGGTTTGGCACAAATTTCTCCCCTTTATCCTCCTTTTGTCCTCCTTTGTTTTCCTCTCTCATTATCACCTTTTCTGTCACTTTTATGTCACACTCTTACTGGCTTTAAATCTTTTGCCACCTATTTTCCTTCCTTCTTCTTTTGTGTCTTTCCTGAACCTTTTCTCACTGTATTGCCACCCACCCTTTTATTTTTTAATCTTTCTCTTTCATTTTTTCTTATGTGTTTTCTTCCTTTTGCCATCACTTTTCTCCTCATATTCTTCAATGATGAAGCTCGTCACCTTCTCTCTGTGGTTCCTGTTTGACTGGCAGATGATTCATATTTGTCCTTGCACATTTGTTTGAATAATGACACATTTTCTCCACTGTCTGTCCACCTTTCTCAGCTTCCCCTCATTGTTTTCTCCCTTTGTCACTCATTTGACAAACAAGACATTTAATTTCCTTTTGTTGTTGTGTTAAAAATGACATCGGCGGCCACAACTCCTCCTTACTAAAAATAGATTTAAACACTTGTAAAAAGCAAAGTGCCACTGTAAGGAGAACAGGCTCTCGCTGCAGTTAAGATGGATATAAAATGAGCAGCTCGTCATGTCACCTTGTTTCTGTTGTGTGTTTGAGCACCCGTGTTGGGGCTACATACTGGGATTTGATTATAGTTGCTCGTGTTGCTATAGTATTTGTACAATTAGATAATTATTTCAAAATAGTAACTAATACAATTAGTGGGTAAAAGATAATTAAAGCCCAATATTTGTAGCAGTACGATTTGTATTTGAATAAAAGTCAAAATACTTGCCATTGACCTGCTAATTTTCATTATCAGACTTCTAATTTTAGTATATCAAAGTGATAGTTGAAGGGTACCTAATAAACTATTATAACCACTAATGAAATACTGTTTGGGGGTTTTCATAAATCCAGCAATAAACATGTATAACATAATAGAAAACTGAACTCAATTTAAAGCCAACTTTTTCAGTTAATAGTGCTCCTTTTGTCAGTATGCTCAGAGTGCAGGTGAACCGCCAAGGCTAATGAAGATAATCTGTTTCTCCTGGTCACATAAGCCCTGCTTCACATACTGCAGTTCCAACAAATAAACAGAACACAGAAAGTTAAAGGGCTCCCATTTCTAGCTCCATATTTTAGTATTGGACTCTACTAGTGTAGCTTTGCATGATTCATAGTTCAAAATAATCCTTATTTAACATATACTGGGCCTTGGTGCCACCCCTCTGTTCATCCTCTGTCTAAAACAAGCTGTTTTAGCTCCTCCCACTTCAATGCCTTCCCTTTCTTTAAGCTACCTTTCTTCTGACTGGTTGCTCCTCACAAACAGTTTTGAACAGCTTCTGTGCTCACAGCCAGAGTTGTGTGACTGAGGTGGCCATTTAAGGACGTCCCATATCTATGGCATCATATGGATCAGTGGCTAGAAAAAACTGTTTTTGTCTCACAGGGATTACTTTTCATACACTGAGCTCATTATTTGAAACTTTGTCCATGATTAGTATGAGTCTTCACCATTGTCAAAGTGTGTATATATGACAGAAAATAAGGAAAATCATAATAGGTGCCCTTTAACTTTACCTTTGAGGTGCTTGGTTCAGGGGGAACTGAAGACCTGTAAACTCTCTAATGTGTGAAGATTCCTGAGAGGACAGTTGTGGTTTATGGATATATAAAGAGCTTTTTCTAAAAAAAAAAAATACATACAAAATACATAGTATCACTGCTGGGTGTTCTTTATTGCTCCGCAAGGGGTCTGAGGAGAAATAAAAAAGGAAGACAGAAAAGAACAAACAAAACCATCAGATCACTGTGGTCAGAAAACATTCTTCTTGACACATATTGTCTTTCTGTTTCTTTATATGTTATACAGATTGGATTTAACTTCATAATGTAGCCATCAATAGAATAATTTGTGTGCAGCTTTTACGTTCTCTTTCTTTTCCTCCTCTTCTTTTTTTTTAGCTTAAAAATATACAGAAAACGGAAGTGACACTTCCGGTTTGTTGGAAAAAGAGCAGCACTGAAACCCACAATGACTCAGTGCTGTTTTTCGCTTTGCCTGCCTGTCTCTCTCTCTGCCTGTCTGTCTCACGCTCCCTCACACACACACACACACACACAGATATGTCTGTCGCTGTATTTCTCAGTTTTGTTCTTTCTGCTGCTGCGGAGTGTGTGCGACTCGATGTGTGTGTATGTGTGTCACACCCGTGGGACTTCCTGTAGTTTCAGTTTTTCTCAGTCTTGTGATGGTGCTCATTAAAGAACTTCAAGTTGGGTTTTTTCTCTTCTCTTCTGTCTTATTCTGTCTCTGTTTCTCACTTCTACACAGACAGAGTGCCTTTTTACAGCCCTGTGTGAATTCAGTCCCCGAAGGTGGTGACGTACCTGTGAAGATAATGTCAACAATAACTCGCAGCAGCACTTTGGTGACATGTGTGTTGTCGCCTGCTCAACCTGTGCACAGTGAGGAAGACTCAGTCTCACCTTATGACAAAATTACATCACCTTTTAACAACACTGTAGCTTGAGATAGTTTCAAAAATTAACTTGTCTCTTTCTGCTGGGAAGGGTTCTAAAAGTGAAACAAAAAACTGTCAAGAGTATTTGACAAGTTCTGTTTTCTACTTTTCATGTACAGTAGTACAGTAGCATGACCCATAGAGCCATAATGGCTGCAATAATAGAGGATATAATATGTTTAAATAAACCAGAGTTATTCTTCAGATATTTTCTTCTCTAACTTCATGGTGAATTTTGCTGTTAATAATGGTTGTATCAGGAAGTTAATGTAGTTAATCACTAATAGTAGTCTTTGCAGTATGAATGAGGAAATGGTGCTTTATTGACATGTATGAATTTCTTCCAATTTTGAAAAAAAGAAAACCGCAACATTTAGTCATAAATGTTATCTAAATGTCCCAAACTGTAAAAATAATGATAATAATTAAAAAATCCCATGTGTTTGAGTATAAAGTAAGTCCAGTAAAATACGGTGCAAGTACACAGCCTGTATTAAGAAACATCCTGGGATCCATAGATGGTATAAAAGGTGGACGTAGCCGCAGTGATGTCACCCACTGGTTTGAGAAGCCTCATCTTAAAGCCTGGAACTTTATTTTTGATGTCCCCACAACAAAAGAGGCTATTTAGCATAGTGTAGTGCTAATCTGTCAAATCGTAATGATGAGGGAAGATCAGAAACTGTGGAAACTTTAAGACTGATGTGAAACCAATACACAAGGACTAGGTGTGAGCTGTTTCCCCCTGTGCTTTAGTTCAACCTAAACTCAGCTGGCTTTTTGTTAGCATTCCCTGACAGTACTCACAATGCATGTAATTTTCAGAAACAATAACACCACGGCAAGAACATTGTAACAAGGCAACTTCTGTACGTGTTTGAATCATGGAATCTAAAGATGTGTTAGCAGCTCTTAAAGGTCTGCATTGAGACTCGTCTAATCTGTAGTTCTGTAGAGAAGGCAGTGGGCAGCTCTAGATTGTTTTTGAAGCCAGAGACACTGAAACAGGAACCAGGTTGAAACCAGGGGTACACAGTCATGACAGAACTGAATGAGCTGTGTGGTATCTTGAGCTGAAAGTTGACAGAAACACATTAAAACAAAAGGGTACGATGTGGGATCTTCAACTTCTATGATGATTAAAAAAAAAATAAAAATTATGCACAGTTTAGCTCAGTCAACCCCGACAGGTCTAATTACCACAGTTTTCTGCTTGTCTGTGGGAGGGTCTCGATTTTAAACAGTTCATTGACTTACTGTGATTGACTTGCTGTCAGTGTTATCTTTCCTGAAAATGGGTAGCAGCCAAGTGCTGATTCATCTGCCATGGAGCATTTATTGCTGGGATGATGGAAGATTTTACACCCAAGGTGCAGCAAACTCAGAGATGTTTGAGTTACATTCTTAAAAACTGTGATTTTATCAGACAGCATTTATTTAACTTTTTGTTTTTTTTTTAAGTAAATGGTTCTGGTGTGAAGATATTGCAACACTACTCTTGAGATAATTTTTCCTTTGCAAAACACAGTATATCTTCATGCCCTGCACTTTGGGAGGATTTTGACTCATGTAATAAATAGTTTAGTTTATAAAAGCACTCAACTGTGGGCAGTGACCTAAATGGAAAATTATACCAGACTGTGTATGTTTACACATTAACAAACCTGCTAATTAGATTAAAGCTTGCTGTCTAGTTTCTTTTTTAATCTTTGCTGTTCTTCACAGTGGTTTTTTTTCTGCCCTGCACTCTGTGCCAATCAAACTTTGCTGTCAGGACAGGGTGTGTGTTCCCTGGAATTCCTGTTGGAGCACTGTACATTTAGCTGGAGTCCTTTTCTTTGTTTGTTGGTGGTATTTTTGCCACTGTTATCCATACAGTTTGATATTTTATGCCCAAATATTTGCTGTTAATTGCAGTATAAATTAATAATGCACCTTATGACATGACTTTTAGAGAAGAAGTGCATGAGTTAAAGGCAAAAATGGATAAGCTTCTTTAAAAATTGTCATAAAAGCAACAAATCTTGGAGCTCTTCAAAGACTGATGGAAAACCGTTCGTTTTCCCAGAAAGCAAGGTAGGAAAGCAATTAGTAGTAATTACCTGAGATTAACTCATATAAATGCAAGTATGCTCTCTGGGTTATGTTAACAATTTCAATTATCTCATTAAGATTCATATGGTTTTACTAAAAAGGTGAGATGCATGTCAGAAAACATTTTTTTTCTAAAATATATGGATACTAAGTGCAGTTCCTCTAACCAAGCCAGCTAGCATACACAGACACCTGTGCACTCCGCCCTCCTGTCCAAATAAGGCCACTTCTGTTGACCTTCTGCGTCAGTTGTCTGTGGTTAGTAACTGCTATTTTCGTCATCTCTACTAGGATTGTCCAAAAATTATTGCTCAGATACTAATTGATACTCCAAATCACTATTGGATTAGATACTCACTTGCGAAGGTATCACTACCAACAGTGCTGTCTTCGCCTCCTCCAGCTGACACACAACTTCACACAGCAGCGCTGCAGACAGGTGGGCACACAGCCCCCCCCCGCCCGTCACTAACCCGATGAACACATGAACAGCAGTTGGCATTCACAACACTGAAGTGTTTTATGAGAAATTTCAAGAGGTCAGTAAAGCTCCCATTTCAACAACACTTAAGTATTAAACAGTTATCGTAGAGTTAATGTCAGTTGTTTAACTGTTAGCAATTACGATAAACACATTAGCTGTCTGTTATCATTAAGGTAGCGACTAATGGTTATGGCTAATAATAAAACGATAAAGTTAATGTGGGAACTAGGCAGCAAACTTTATCAGTCCTTCCTGTCTGTAATGTTAACAGATAGTGTTAATTTAACAGCATAACATAATTAATTGGGTCTAAAAAGTGTTAGGTTTTTCTTAACCTTGAGGTGACTGTTGTTGTGGTTTGGCGCTATATAAATAAAATTGAATTGAACTGAATTGAATTAAAGTCTCTGACTGAAACAGAGAAAAGTCTACCAGCAATTAGACAGAAACGGTGGCAGCCTACCTTACCAACTCTATTTGATTGGTAACAAAATATGGTGCCAAGTCACCAGAAGCACAGCACTACTTCAGGCAACCTAAAAATATTGTCGTTTTTTAACTACCTAAGAGAATTTTCAAATATTTGTCATATATATACCTTACAGTTATGTTGCTGTGTGTTTTTGTGCTACGTCAGACAATTTAAAAAGTATCGTTGGTGTTATTATTGTAAAAATATTTTTTTCCCCGTGGTATTGAAAATGGTATCAATTATTTTCTTCTATTTCAAGATTGAAATTCTATTATTGTGACAACCCTAGTCTCTACACTGAAAAACGATATTTTTTCCAGCTTTGTGTGGACTAATGAAATGGAGGAAAAGTCAGATTTTCATGTGTGGATGATTCACAATCACAGCTCATCTGCTCAGGGCTAAACCTGCTGTTAGGGCACCAGTCTAACACCTTCGTGCATGGGAGCAATCAGATTGCTTTCATGTCATACTGAGCCGTTTCATTGTTATTAGGATAAGTATTAATATAGAGCGTCCTTCTGTAAAAGTATTTTGTGAATAATTATCTCATTATAAACGAAATATGCATAACTTAATTACGTCTTGGTGTGATTCCTGATACACTCATGCTGGCCAGCTGTGTGTGACATACACTTTACAGGATGAACACATTTAAACTGGATTTATTTGTTTTCATACTATTCTGCATAACTTTTAAATAAACTTGGCTTACTGAACTGCTCAGCTCTGTAGTCTCCAACAGGAATGGTATGCCTTCTTGAAAACCTTTACCATGTTAATGAGGGTAATTTAATGTTAGATGTGCAAGGTGAAAAATGCTGTCTTTGATCAAAATTGCTTCAAATTGGGGTGTCATTACCCCAAACAGTGGACCTTTCCTTACTTTTCAGGCATTTACATAAGAAATATTTACTGCCATGCCAGATTCAACAACCTGAAACCTAAAAGCAAACTTTTCACTCACCACCCTCAAGCCGAGACTCATACATGGTAATGGCGTCACTTAATGAGAATGGCAGTGAAGAAGCCATTGCAGCAGAATAGCTTGAAGCCATAAAGAACATTCAAGAAGTTTTTACATCATAATGAAGACAAATTGACTGTAGTAGCTTGGTCTCAATGTTGCAATAAATTAAATTACAAATGAATATTCTTTCAAGTCTTTGGAGAATATTGGATGCTGACCTGAGAATCACCTCTGAGCTGTATTTCTTCTTCTGTACTCTACAGCCATTTGTTCCTCACTCTAAGACACGGCTGAAATGAGCAGCTATTCATGAGCTCTACTGTCCTTGTTTAGATTTATTTTGACAGTGATGAGGTGCATTAATTTGCTGCAAGCCTGTAACTGAGGTTCATCCAGCCAGTTAATTTCTGCACACTGCAGCTGCAGACTTTCCTTCCAGAGGCTCAACAACAATAAAAAATAGATCATTCATTTCTGACTTAATGAGATTTCTACATCATAAAAAAGTATCTGGCCTAATACTGAATGTATGTGAACTAGTTTTAGATTTGCAGCACTGCACCTTTTTTTTCTGCAAACTGTGCATAGCATTTTCTATTTATTTGTAACCGTTATTTTTCCAGGGACTCTCTTTATGCTGAGCTTGCTTGTTCACCACACCAACCTGCTTCATTTATACCATCAGACATTTTTTTCAGACATCAGTAACTGAGAAGCTTAGTTTGTGCTATTTGGAGCTCGGTGCCTTGCTAAGGACTTACTAATGAAAACTAATGAGTTCAGTGAGTGCAGATAATACTTGTGTCAGCCACCATGATGTCACCCATTAATGAAGTCCCAACATGAAGCGGCAAGCTAAGCACTTTCACCGTCGCCATCTTGGTGTTTTGAAACCAGGTAGGACATTGCACACTTGTGTTTTAGAAGTCATTAGCCAAAGAGCATACCCTGGTTTATTCTTATTTTCGACTCTAACAATGACCATAATTTACAAAATGAACTTCATCTTATATAGAATAAAACTAGAAAGTAGTGACTGTGACTATAAACTCATCAGAAAAATGTTTATTGAAGGCCTGGGTTAAGGGAGCTGAAGAGTTGTTTTGCCATAAACTTCTATATAACCAGAAGTCTTTTTGCAGCCAGTGGAGTCACCCCCTGCTGGCCATTAAAACGAATGCATGCTTAAGTCACTTCTGCACTGGCTTCACAATAGAGACCTGGCCGCTACATGATGCTTGTGTATATCTGCGGTATATACTAATGTTTGCTCTCCACATTTCACATTTACATTTCCAAATATTTCATACTTCGGAAATGATTCAATAGAGTGAAAAAAGTCCTAGATATTTAAAGTGTAAATATTTGTAAATAAATTTAATTAATTCATTAAAAATCACTTTGGTGTCATCCAGGGCTGCATCCCAACCAGCCTGCTCCTCTTTAATGTTCTTGAGAGAAACTTGGTATTTGCTGTTATTAGCCTGAGGAGGCGGTTGTCCGCTTCCTCATTATGTCTGAGTGCAGAAAGACCTGCATTTTCTGTCAAGGAGTCACACAACTCAGTCTGTGTCTGTGAGAAGCTATTCAAACATATTTGGTACTCTCTGGAGAACTTGGAAGGCAAAAATGTAAAAACCCTATCATAAAAATAAATATACCCAACTTTATGCATAATTACTGAAAACATTTTAATGCCTTAACAGAAAGTAAATAATAAAAAATGATGCAAAATGACAGAAATAAATAATAATTGTTCTTTTTTCTACTAAGCATTGAATCAGCCTTTTGCTAAAGGACATTTGTACCATATTTAGTGAAATTAACTGACCTTTTGTCATTCAAATAGCTCTTCAGTTTTGCTTGTGGGTATTTTTTTATTTTATCATTCTTTGCTTGTGTTGTATCCTGTTAAAGCTGAGCTTTTTTCTCAGTATTAATTAAACACATTGAGACTTTTTAACAATCTACTGAGCATCATGACGTTATCTCTGAAGACATAAACTCACCATGCATTGGGCTTTCTAGATGATTACAAGGGAAAAAATAAAAAAGTGAAATAAGCAGGAAATCACATGAGTGTTGTGAAAACCATGTTGACTGTTGTACCTGTCAAATCTTTCACATGGATGACCATTTGGAATCTGCATGAGCTGCAAATTGAAGTTCTTTCACAAGCAGTGGGTGTTGTGGTCCAATGGAATCAGAGGCAGCTGACCTTTAAATCCCTGGCATGTAAATTAGCCCTACTGCAGATAAATCCATCAGAGAAAGCCTTCAGGTTAGATAGCTCACCTTTGACACTGCAGATATTGGCATTGCAGCTCTTCCTCAGTCGCCTCAAGCTTTTTGCTTAGCACCAGTCTTGCTTTGACTGCTGGACACTGGACACTCAGTCTTATCATGTGCATTGCACATATTTCATGGCACCCTTTCACTTTTAAATTCCCCACTCGCCCTGCGGGCGGTCTTTCTCATCCTTCAAGCTCGGCTCCTCTCACCAGAGGCCTGGGAGCTTGAGGGTCCAATATACAATATATACATATATATATAAATATAAATATAAATACACAATATATACTAACTGCCTACAGATATTAAAGAAATTAGACATATGTAAAGGTTATGGACAGGAAGGGGGGAGAAGTGTAAAATGTAAGTAGAACATGATGTGCAAAGTGCTTGTACTGAATCCAGTGTGCAAAGTTATTATAGTCTGTAGTAAGTATGTGTGTTATTGTAACACATTAATTGAGCAGTGGGCGGGGCGAGGGGGCGGTGTTAAGTAGTCCAACAGCCTGGGGAAAGAAACTGCTCTTGTGCCGTGAGGTACTGGTTCTGATGGACCGCAGCCTCCTGCCAGAGGGGAGCGTCACAAACAGTCTATGTCCGGGGTGGGAGGGGTCAGCAGCAATCTTTCTTGCCCGTCTCAGTGTCCTGGAGGTGTACAGGTCTTGGAGGGAAGGCAGATTGCAGCCAATCACCTTCTCAGCAGAACAGATGACACGCTGCAGTCTGCCTTTGTCCTTGGCAGTGGCAGCAGCGTACCAGATGGTGATGGAGGAGGTGAGGATGGATTCAATGATGGAGGAGTAAAACTGCACCATCACTGACTTCGGCAGGTTGAATTTCTTCAGCTGCCGCAGGAAGTACATCCTCTGCTGCGGC